>SDVV010040757.1:0-10505 GCA_016164225.1 Gammarus roeselii | reverse complement strand
TATATAAGAGGTGTATAAATGCACTCGCATCTGAATTATCAAAGTGTCCTCCTCATTGCTCTTTATTTGAAACTTATCCTGTTCACTTGATATGGTCGACTTAACCATGATTTTTACTGCATTCGTCATAAGCTGTCGAATCCATCCCCAAAATAACATTTTCCCCTGTCCCCTAATGGTACGCCTTACTGAATAACTCCGATCCTGCCCGCTTACTATTCACTACGGATACACGCTGCTCAATTACAGCCCAAACCCGCTCCAACTGTTCCCTAATGATGGGCCTTATGAGTCGTGACCAACGGCTTGTTGCAGTCGCTCCCAGAGCCGCGGTAATGACCAAAATCCCCAGACCATTATCTATAAATACCAGAATAAATTGACATATTGAGAATTTTGTTTAAAATCCGAACAACAGTTCTCTCGCATGCAAACCAACTCTGAATTACGGTCGCAAATTATACCCATTGACTGATGTTTCTGTTGAGCAAAAAATCGAATTTGAAATCAAAATGATGTTGCTTAATATACAAAAAAAAATTAAACAAGCAGCTCATCTGCATTATCTGGTCCGTTGTTATTGTTTGAAGGTCATGGCTAAAAATCCCCGAAGAACTGGTCCTTGCAATGTTTGGTTAAACGCAATAAGAAGTTAGCGACAAAAATCCACCGCTGGTCAACTCTGGCGGCAAACAGCAAACTCGCAGATCAAAATAAGAAATCCCTCTTCGACCGTCTCAGGTAGCTTTGAGTTGACGAGTTGAAGGATCATGTAAATATCAAGAAAAGTTTGAATATAATGTTGAATACAGCAGATTATGTCTATTTCACAATCCCTCGGGTAACCTAGTTTCAGTCCTCAAACCTTTGACAATTTTTTCAAAAATTAAACGATCAGCAATGGTTTTATAGATTCGTGCAATATGGCGACACCCGAATTACCCGTATTATTTTAAGAGTTGATACTGCTATCCAACTGTTGTCAAGATGTGTTTCATACTTCATGCCCTCTCCAGGAGGTCTTAAATTGAGTGCGCGTACTCTTCATTCCCCCTTTGATAGAACCAATATCATCCCAACAAACACAGTCGAAGTTGGACGTCGAGTCGAGCCTTTGTTGGACCGAAAGAGGAAAGGATTTGCATTCATCGCAGCATGTGGAGGGCCCACGTCATGTAGACGGCGGTCCTTCGTAATTTCAGCACCGTCAAGCGTCGATTCAGCGCTGGTGCAACGCATGCCAGACATCGCATGTCGATGCATGCTTGTCAGATGTCTAACTTTCGATGTCGATGCAATGATATGCCAACAGCGAATTACCGAAGCTCGAAAGACATGGATACAACGTTGGCTCACAATCGTACGCCCTACACCATTGTTGTCTACCCTACAACGACGTAGGCCCATCGATTCAATGTTGGTGAGATCATAATATTATTTTTAATAGTGACCAACATTTTTTTAGTCCCGCCCACTGAACTCATAAGCCCAGTTCCAGGAAGCCCAGCTCCAGGAAGCCCAGTACCATTAAGATGCTGGCTGCAAGATGATATCAGCTGGGCATAGATACGAGAAACTGCGGTTTGTTCTGGCATGTTGTTTTGCGGTGGATAACAGACTGTGTGGTTAACCGCTGCAACGCCTTCACTTTACCTTCGTCTATATTTGCGATATTGATGACGTAGACAAGCACCCAAGTGAGCTATAAAGACTAAATAAGCACAGAAACTGCGACAAGTTAAATCCGGTTTTTAATTAATGAAGTGAATTTTTAAGAAAAAACAAGACCAGTTAACATCCTTGATGTTTTTCTCCCTTGGTCCAGTGCCTAAGGAAACATTCTGTATAGCCTGATGTCATGTCAAAAATTGGTCCAGCCGGTGCTATTATTGATGTTTTATCATTGAAAATAATAGGTTGAGTACCGTAGTCAACGCATCTGTTAAATTATATTGATCCACTTGACCTGTTGTGGAAATAAATACCTCTTCTGAATACATGTTGCGCTATCCATCTTTGCCCGACTTAGCCTCCCATCGGCCTCCCTCTTCTTAGAAGCACCCTTGAGCCTGTTGAGCTCCCTAGCTGAAGATTGAGTGGTATCAGCAAGACGAAGCACCTGGCGGCGTTAATCAAGCACCACGCACCAGGATATGGCGGCCGAGGACGCCCGTTCCCAGAGATTGCAGTTGCCGTCTTTGGAAGGATGACTTAATGAGAATATGAATAATATTGAAACATCAGTCTAGGAAGTCAAGTGTCTAATTGAACACATCGGAATTTGATATAGTAATCCTCGACTTCCATTCTAGGTAGAAAAGCAGTGCCATGACTCTGCCCTTGTGGCCTCTGCACGGGGCAAGGGGAGGAACACTCGTTACTCCACGGAGGTTACAACGAACATTTCGTTTACTTTTCGCCGCAATACTCAATCGGATGAATTATTGACAACATTTATTGAGGTATATCAAGCCGCCAAATTGATTCCTTGAACATAATTATTCAATATTTTATCGTATAGTGATATAGCTCAAGAGCAAAGAGAAATGGCAATTTACACACTTGCATAGTAATCACAGGACCAGCCCCAGGCGTTACTCATGAGGGGGACGGAAATTCTCGTTCGCATAACATTACTTCAAAAAACACGTTATCATTTCATAAAAATAACTACAGGGTAAGGTGTCTGCTAGTAATTGTATATTCTAGAACATAGTTGGAACCTCGAAAAAATTATATTAAGCACTGTCCATACCTGGAAAATTCTGAAAGATGATGAACTTTTGTTTTTAATTAAGAAAACGACATAATAAGTTTACCATATTCGGGCTTTTATTTATTCAAACAATGATGTTTCAAAAAAAACTTCTTCCAATAGCTTTAAGAAGTTCTGAATGAACAATTCGTAACTGGCCGACACTGTAAGCGGTGCCGATTAACGGATGGTCTGTTGAAAATCGGAGCAAAAACAATTATATTCACCGAACAATGCATGCGACTGCTAAAGATTTAATTTTCAGTTTGTTCGTAGAGTTTGGTCTTTTCATGTGTTGGCAGCCTTGGTTATACTCCGAACTTATCTGTAGCCCAGATACAACATGAAACGGTTACAGGAATGAGAGTATTGATCAATAAGTCGTTCACTAACTATGGGTCAATCGCCAAAGAGAGTTTTTAATAATGATGAATACAAACCCCTCTGAGCATGATGGTGTAGCCTATTGTCTCCGACATTGGACACTAAGTCGCAATATAAAGTGTCGCCACTTCTCCCGAAGATTGTGCCGTACTGGTGGCAATACCCAGCCTTGCGTTTGAGCCTTCTCTGTCCCTCGTGCTATCTCTACGAAAGACGTTCCAGCGCTATGGGCAATGCCGTTAATTGGACTTGATCCCACTAGTTTCATCATGTTTCCTTCCATATTTGCAAACAATAAAGGAATCAAACATTCTGTTGGGCCTATTGCTACTTGTTTGGGGATTTGCTTCTACATAAATTCTGAACAATTTTCTATTTACATTTAGCTCGCATTTGTCTAGAACGGTCATCAATGTCGGTCGATCTAAGGCAATGAGGTATGAGTGGTTTATCCACTCACTTAATACCGTTCCGAAAGCTACGCTTTTCTAATAACAAACTCCCAAGACTGGTTTCTGTCCACTGCAGGCAAAACCATCGCCAGCAAGCACCGCTGCACTGTTTCTAGTCATCAAAGCAAAGCCTCTTGTCCACAACAAATGGACCCTTTTAGCTGACGTTCAAGTGTTAAAGCGGAGAACGATCAAATATGTGAAACTCGCATAAACTGAGGCGCGATGCTGGCAGCAAGAAATTGATGCATGAATTAACGAACAATATTGCATGTTCGGCGGCGAGCGGCCCTGAGAGATAGTTGAGGAGTGCTGGGCTTGGAGTAAAGTGATGTTAGAAATAACATCAACAAATGTCTGTTGCGAAGACATAAAATGTTGGCATTTGCTTCTATCTAAAGCTGAGTTGGATGGAGGAACAGTTGAAGCAGTTCATTACAACAACATTGTTTAATTTACGGGACGTAATTTCATTTTTCCGGTATGATATTTAATTGCATTAAAATTATGACCACATATTAGCTATTTCTGGGGCAACTCATTTCTTAGGTACACACCTATCAAAACTGAGTACACCTAGAAGATCTAAAACAATTGGATCCTAAATTTGATACCCGACACTCATCGATCAAAGACTATCATTAGCATTAAATTTTTGAGCATCAACATCACATAAACGATGCTGAACGGATAATTTTTATGCTTCTTACTGAGTTAAAAATTCGAACATTATCGAGAGATTGACTGAAAACTAGAACCAGCAAAATTAACGTTTTGTATTTAAAAAATAATGAATATATTTTTTGTTTTCATTATTTCACAGTTTCAAGAGATATTTAGACGATAAACAGAGGGTAGCGGCTCTACATTTTAAAGTTGGTTTCAGTTTGATCAAAACGGGATGTTTCATTGTTATAATCATTTATTGTAGTTATTGAGAGCATCCGAGAATTTCCTAATTGATTCAAGTAGATTTTAACCAGTATTTCAGTATTGTGGATTGAATGTTAATATCCATTTGGTATTTATTTGTATCTCCAAAGTTCGAATTTTTTATAATTTTAGAATGTTGATGTGAACAAGAAATATGTTGGTTGTTATTCATGACTCAAACAGTTTTCCTATGTTATGCAAATACTTTATCCGTTTTATTTATAAATGTTTCACACCAAGATTCGATGAAGAAGAAATTCATTTCAATTATACAGACTGCTGCAGATTTTGAAATCTCAGAACAAATGCTGAAGGTGGGATTTTTTAACGTTAAATTTTCATCACAATACACATCAACAAATATAGTGTTGTTCATTTCAGAAATTCTATCATTCTCAATTTTGTGAGTGTTAAATTGATTGAACGCTATTAGAAGATGATATGTGATTTGTTCCATATGTAATTTCTGTGCATGTGCTGAAAAGGGTCGGACGAGTGATGTGTGTGCCTGTACGGTTTATTTCCTTAAAAGAATCGTTCTCATGTAGATGCTTGTTGACACATATTTAGCAAATGTGTTACTTCAATGCATGTTGGGCTCTTTTTAAAAGGTTATGTTCGTTGTTAATTGTGGGAGCTTATTCGATTGTGATATTCGTATGGATGCGAGTCTACACAGTACTGACATCAGCAAGCAGTTACATTTGTTAAAAGACGATGCGTTAACTTCATTGTTTGCTGAAATGAAGAAAGAGGAAGCGTTGATGTAGATTCCTACAGAATACCATGACTGATATTAAACATATTAGATTGCTTTCCGTTCACAATTACATATTGTTTGCTGTTGGAGAAATAGGAAATGAACCAATCAATAATAATTTCACGTATTCCATAAGACATCAGTTTAGATACTATGAATGAATGGTATATACAGTCAGAGGCCTTACGAAATTCGAGAAATAGGGAGCAAGCGAATTAGTCAGGGCGTATGTTACTATAAAGTTTCTGCAGATAATTTATAACTTGAGTTGGTTTTTCATCGTTTCTGAAGGCAAATTGATTTTCTCGAAGGATACTGTTTGCATCCAAGTAGAAAAATCGAGTATTCTGAACATTTTTTCTATGAGTTTAGAAAGAGGGAGGGACAGAGGGAGGGAGGGACAGAGGGAGGGGAGGACAGAGATGATTCGATCAGTTCCGGTATCACTTTCGTTGCGGCCTTTGTAAATGGTGTCACTATGTATATTTTTGGAGACATGGTTTTTTTTTGCGTTTAGGAACTTTTTTATTATTCAACCAGAAGTGGATATATTGTATTAGGTAATTTTTAGTTGATACTGATGGAAAATTGATTGACATTGCTTGATTGTGTGTCATAGCGACGTGACAATTGAGGTGAAAATTGAGGTGGTTCATAGCGACGTGACAATTGAGGTGACAATTGAGGTGACAATTGAGGTGATATCTTGAGTGGTAACCGAGCATAAATGGGAAAAATTAACCAATTGTTATCATATTGATGTACACAATTATCGTCTTCATTGACATAATAACATATGTGAAATAATTTCTTAACTCCACAAAGAAATAAATATCTTTATTTTAGGTTCATCGAAATTCGAATATTCGTCATTGACGTTTTAAAAACAATTTGGTTTAGTAAATTCTTATTAAATGGTTAATCTTTGATCACCTTCCACGTTCGTTTTAGATATCCTTTGCATTCGGTATTTTTATTCACATGTCATATTTGTTAGGAAGATTGAATTAAATCTGCTCATGATTTCTCCATTGTGTATAAACAACATGTCGGATCTCGCCTCACATGAACGAAAAAAAGGACTTGATACTCGTTCATATTTATGACTTGAAATCAGCAGTATTCCAGGGCTTAGTGATGTCTTTAGGAGAGTCATAGCCGACAGCTGGACTTATGTGACGGCCGGACTTTTCAAATAATCCTCTAAGCTCGAATACTTCTACATTAATCGCAGCTAAATAGCTAAACCGTTTCCTTTCCTGATGTTTTATGAACAGAGACGGCAAATGAAACGCTCCTAGACGTTCTACATCAGAATTAATCCGCTTGCTATCAAAAGTCAACCTAGTTTGGGCCAAAAGGGGGTATTGATGTTTTCTTACAGGTGTATACACTTGTATACACTTGCCAATTTTTGTATATCTTAATAATATTACAGTTGGTTTAACGGTTGATATAGGCAACAAATTTTTTAAAGATCAATAATTTGTTGCCTTAATCAACCGTTGCACCAATTGTAATATTATTTAGATATACAAATATTGGCAGGTGTATACAACTGTTTACAACTCTAAGAAGACAACAGGTTGACTTTTGATGGCAGGAGGATTAGTTCAGAGGTAGAACGTCTACGAGCACTTCATGTGCCGTTTCTGTTTATAAAATATTAAGAAAAGGAACGGCTTAACAATTGAACTGCAATTTATATGAAATTAATCTAGTCGTGTCTTAAACGTTTCGAATGTGTTGCTGTTTACAACCTCCGCTGGAAGTTTATTCTATTCTTCGACAACTCATACGTGAAGGAATTGCGAGTGATGTGGAGTTGATTGGTTTGATATATCATATATATTGTAAATATTAGAGTTCGTTATGAAAACAGTATGCATTAGTTTAGCAGTAAATCTGGCTAATAGCATTTTAAGCAAGAAAAAATGTTTTGATAAACTATGATTTAGTTAAATTTAATTGTATAACTTTTCTTGTTGCCAGAGCGTTTATTAAATGAATCAGTAAAAATGTTTCAGCACAGCAAACAAGTGTAGAGTAAGTAACGCAAGTCACGAAGGTTACTTTACTGTTAGTAAGTAACGCAAGTCATGAAGGTTACTGTACTGTTTGACTGTTCGCGTACTGTGAGTTCGTTTATAGAATTTAAGTTGAATACCTAAATTTTTAAACTGCAACATTTTTCAATTGCCGCAAGATGAAGGGGTAACATTGACAAACACGTGAAAATATATTAAAATCTATTCAAAAGAAAAACTTCGAAGTCTTTGCCCGGATGGACATAACGAGAGACGATTAATGTGAATTAGCATTAATAAGCTCACTACAACATTTTAGCGTCTCATCATGGCTCCCAATAATAAAGTTTTCATTTTGTTGTAACCCCCAGCGAGCATTCACGGCACCCACTGTCATAATCACTACCAACCATGAAGTAATGAAACAGTTGTATTTCTCCAGCTGTCGACCACAGCACGCAGGAACTTGATCTGCTGGTCTGGTTGAGGCTCTCCTGGCATCGGCAAGTTGGCGTTTGCTTTGCCATCGTAGGACCTCGGGAGACTGAACGTGTCGGACGTGTCTCTCGTTGTCTAGAGATTCTTCCCTGGCATCTGTACCTAGGCGTTCACGTCGTCATAAGAAGACCTGGTAGTTCCAAACTTGCCGGAAGAGTCTCTTCTTGTATTGAGAGAGGCGAAACAATTTTCGACCATTTCTCACCGTCATAGACGTCTGGCACACCTTCAGAGACGACGAGACAGTTTCGTCTCTCGTAGGCATTGTTCGAGTAGGCCTGACAATCGAGAATGCTGAGGCGATCAGGCATCTCTCTTACCTCCTTGTCCTTCGTCTCCACGCAGGACTGCAGTTCTGTAACGTAGCAGTCATTGCAGTGATTTCTTCACAAGCCCCTGGCACTAAAAGATCAATCTGACCGAGGAAGCAATTACTCCTCGATGTTTTCAAGATTATTGGGCAGTAGCTGGGTTAGCAACAAGCAAGAGAAGAATTGACAGGAGTAATTGGTTCGTTAACCCCATTCAAAACGTTGATTATCATCATCTGTGAGAACAATTCTGTGACCTCATAACTTTGATATGACATGTTTGCTAATAATTGTATGCGTGAGCACCATCGATTCTAATGATGTCTTCGACATCACAGTATCATTTTGTAAGATGAAGCTGCTGACACTTTATTCCAGTGTGAAAAATATTCCATTTATATACTCAACTAATAGTCGCAAGGTTCACATTAGAATTTCCAATTCCCAAATAAACGACCTCTCACCGTGAGAAACAAATCCCAAACTCGGACATCTGTTGTAACGGACATAACAATCATTCCAGAAGTTATAGTGAAATGATATAGTACTTGAAATCGGTTTTTCGTCGGGGAATATATCGATTACGTAACATAGTAGGTTAAATGTCATTTATTTCCTTTGACCGCATGGATCACAAACACTGTCCGACATCCGACAAAAAATATATGCTGGAATAATACATTAATCATTTTGACCACCCAATGAACCGAGTATGGAAACATGCGTTCACCAACAGAAATACAACACTCCAGTCATATCTACTTGCGCTCTTCGCTCCTTCAATTAACTTTTCATACAACCAAACCCCCTCACTAACTCCCCTCACACGCCTTCCGCTGCAGGCAGTCAACCATTTTATTTGCCCTCGTCCTTCCCTGCTCCGATTGGATGGCTAAACGATACCTTTTATTCCAGTGTTTTATTTCTCAAGACTGGCGTCCGTCGCTTCAATATTTGCTTAGCAAATTCAATGGGATTGTGACGACCTGGCCTGGAGGCAATGTGATGACTTGGCTAGGAGGCAATGAGATGGCCTTGGCTAGGAGGCAATGTGATGACTTGGCTAGAAGGCAATGTGATGACTTGGCTAGGAGACAGTGTGATGACTTGGTTAGGAGACGATGTGATGACATGGCTAGAAGACAATGTGATGACATGGCTAGAAGACAATAAGATGACTTGGCTAGAAGACAAGGTGATGCCTTGGCTAGGAGACAATGTGATGCCTTGGATAGGAGACAATGTGATGACTTGGCTAGGAGACAATGATGACTTGGCTAGAAGACATTGTGATGCCTTGGCTAGGAGACAAGACTTATAAACAATTATCGTAATGAGATACGAGAGGGGGAGGAAGGCCGAGGGGACAGACGAGAACTGAAACCGTAACATGAAAGTATCGAATGTTTACTATTGTTTCCAACTATTGAGAGAACATGCCTGGTTCTTCACAACTTTTACCTAACTATGAAATTAATTGATATCTTAGTCTTTGTGAGGTTACTTTAAATAAAATCAACAAAATGGCGCATGGATTTTTTGAATGTTTCAATTTGACACACAAATTTATTTTAATACATCGACATTCCTGGAAAATTTGTAGACGCGAAAACAAACGAGGTAATGAATGGAGAATAAAAAAGTGTCCTAAATGATTCTGCACCGCAATTTAGTCGACTTGGTTCGATATCGGCTTAACGAAATTATTTTGCAGCCACAGACACCGCAAATAGGCAACGGAACAAAATTTCAATTATGTTATTTCAACAGAGCTAGTCGCATTTATCGCCGGTGGAGTTGTCCATGACAGTTGATTCAGGCTACTCCTCCAAAAACGTTGTTTGAGGAGCGGCAGGTTGCCCGAACTTTGATCGCATAAGCCGTTCATTATCGGGTTCTGCTGTTTTTTACCTCCTGAGCTTCAGTAGTATAATGTGTCGCAAATAAGAAGAAGCAATCGATGAGTAACATTAGATTACTCATGCCGTCCGTAATAACTCTGACTACACAAACATTATACGGCCTAAATCGACAACAAACTAGGATTTATATTTTTTCCTTTTAAAATTGTTGAAAGTTACAGTTAATTTGAAGTTAATTTGACAAAAAATAATAATAATGTAACCTGTCCAGTTGAACGGCTTTTTACAGAGGTCTGTTTCTGAGTGAAACACCTCAGACCAAGCTCATTTTAAACACCTCAGACCAAGCTCATTTTAAACACCTCAGACCTAGCTTATTTTAAACACCTCTGACCAAGCTCATTTTAAACACCTCAGACCAAGCTCATTTTAAACACCTCAGACCAAGCTCATTTTAAACACCTCAGACCAAGCTCATTTTAAACACCTCAGACCAAGTTCATTTTAAACACCTCAGACCAAG
>SDVV010040756.1:0-10505 GCA_016164225.1 Gammarus roeselii | reverse complement strand
AACCAGTTCCTTCCGCCCGCCCCCCGCTGCGCTTACCCCGTACGCTCGGTGAGTCAAGGTGCATGCATCGCGTCCTACCCCGCTGAAATGTTATGTGCAAATTCCCGTAGACCGGACAAAATCCGTCGTTCGGTGATATATTAACTACTGCCGGATGTCGTTTCAAAGGACTTCCGCAACCTGCGAAAAAAATTAAACCAAATAGGCTTGGATATTAACGGACAAAAATGCGTTTTGATCCACGTTAACAGTACGGACATTGCTGCTAGAGAGATCACAGAGACTCTTTCCTGTGAGATCATCCTAGCTGGACATCAAAATTGCGTCTGCTGAACGTAGTATTGTTCCCAGTGCACCGATCGCAGTCCATGCTATTCCAGAAGCGCTTACAGGCAGAATCGACGGCCTTGAATTGATGTCCTCTCGACTGAGCGTAATTGAGCCACACCAAGCTCTCGCCCGGGTGAAAATCTGCTTCGCCATTCCTAAACTCCAGTATCTGGTGCGCGCTGTTCATACGCACCTGCACGCTAATTACCCAGCTAGTTTCGACGAATCCGTTCGAGAAGCTGTCCTAACAATTACTATCGCCCTGCCTAGCTTCATCTCATCTCTGCAGGTATGGAAGGCTGGGTATGATGACGAAGCGATCGCATGAGAAGCGGACTGCTGCGCTATCCAGGAGTCATGAGACAGGGAAGGGGTAATGGTAAGTTTGGATGGTCTGTAACTTGAGGCACAAGATCCTAAAACTAAGGCTCGTCTCCTGGCTGCTTCTTGTCACAATAGCGTTTCTTGGCTAGAATTAATTCCTGCCGCCCCTCCTGGTACGTTATTGGACCCTCAGTCGCTTCGAATTGTTCTTGCGCTCAGAGTGCGTTCGCCGGTGTGTTATCCGCAGCTCTGCTGCTGCGGTCAACGTATGAATGAGTCTCGCACTCATGCGCTCTCGTGTCATCCCAGACATTTAGCTCTGAATGACATAATTAAACGGGCGCTACGCAAAGTCGGCCTCGGTACGATCCGTGAGCCCGGCATCCATCTAGGCGATGGTCTGCGTCCTGACAACCTCACAGTCTTCCCCTCCTCTAGAGCGAAAAAACTTTGTTAGATTTGCACCTGTGTGGACATTTTTGCAAACAGTCACTTGCCTGGCACTTTTTTAGAGGCTGGCAGGGCTGCCAACGTGGCAGAGAACAAAAAAAAATACGTATCAATCTCTTCGCGACCACTACCTTTTCGAGCCCTTGCCTATCAAGACGACCGTATTTAACTAGTGATGGCTCAAATGATGAGTCATTACTCTTCAGAAAGAGATTTAACCATATGAATATCCTTTTGACATTCCGAAAGGGGCCGTCACTTGGGGCGGATACGTAAGTGAGATCAGTGACCGGTTCCAAATATAAATGGCAACTCCCATGTACTGGAAGTGCGATCGCTCGAGTGACGAAACGAAACAGGGTGTGCTCAGCAACAAACGATCACAAACAAACAAGAAGAAGAAAAAATACTGGAATGAGAAGTGATGATTTTCCTAGTTAGACACGATTATTGATTACAGTCAGTACTTGAAAAGCCTGCTTTGAAAATGATATTGAAACATATCATGTGACTACAATCTAAGTTAAATAAATACAATCTGCATGTAAATAAGTATATTGAAAAGATTGATGCGATTTGTTTGCGTACAAATAGATTGGAACAAGCAAGTGATCGAGGTAGAACCGGTTATTAATGGGATCACGAAACTGAGCTCGTTTGGGGTGACACCGGTGAACTTGTCCTGTTGCCTTTTCAGCCCCACGTGAGTCAAGAATTGGGCGACGATTGTTAGAAGTTGGATGCCACACGTGAACCAAATCACCCAACGCTATTCAGCCCTTTATTTTATCTATTTAAAATTATTGTTCCTGATTGTTAGATGCAAGGATTAGACGCCGAATAGGTAATTTGCTCATCATAGTAGTTTATTAAACAAGCGTGGCATAGTCATCGTTGAGTTAAGTTCTTTTCGACCGTGAAGTGTATATGTGTATAGGTTACACATAGCGTTATACAAATGATTAAGCTATCTATTGCAATGCTATAGTTCACACGATTCGTACCCGATATCAGTACAAAACAATATTTTGAAAGTAATTATAATTTAGCCGAATATTCTGAAATTCTGTTGCAGTTGAACCGAATGCACAGCAGGGCGACCCCAATGTGTCATGCTGGTATTAGGGAATGCTACGGGAAATTATTATTTTGTGCAACCAAAATATAAAACAACCTATACACAACCAATGCTCTATCACATCCGAACCCATGTGTTATTTCTATTTATTCCCATGTTTCGCTCTGTTGTCAATCTTTGTCTTTTAGTCTAGGGTAATGAAAAGGCAAAATATCATGCAGGAACCAAGAAATTTTTAATGCAATCTCTAAATTATCTGAGGAAAGATCCTTCCCGCATGTTTTTTTTCTATATGATTTCTTCATAGCATGGACGAATTATTCCTGTTTTTCACTCTTGACCAGACTCGAAGGATCTTACACCATCTCTATCTTTCACAAATAGATAGCTTCATCATTTGAATTACGCTATGTGTAACCTGTATTCGGAATAACCACTTTACTGTCGAAAGGATCTTAACTAGACGATGACGATGCCACGATTGTTTAACCTCAACTGCCATAAAAACCGCTTGCTTATTCGGAGTCTAATTCTTGCATCCATCAATACTTCAGGAACATTTATTTTACTCAGACAGAAAAAGTATTGAATAGCGTTGGGTTATATTCTAGCCTTGATGGCGAGGCACTGGTGCCGTCACGCGGATGGTCACTGAGCCCAGAGGCGTTCCGCCTTATGTGATTTATTTTCACGTGTGTCACCAAACTTCTAAAAATCGAGTCGCTTTATGGTGAACTCACTCGGGGCTGAAAGGCGACACGGCAAAGTTCACCGGTGTCACCCATAACGAGCTAATTTTCGTGATCCCAAAAGTAACAGGTTCATCAACACTAATGTTAGGGTGAACTATTCAATGATGTTTAATTAAACCAAAATTCATTCAAAATTCCAATATTCTCATGTATTAGCAATGCCCTTGACTATACTGGAATGGGGTGATCGGTATCGTATGTTTCTGTTTTGACTGAACCGTTCAGCCAGCGGCTGGAACTTGTTACCTCAGAGTTTTTGTGTCGTCATTTCGAACGTGAACTTAACCAACTTTGGGTTAGCGTAAGGCCGTTGACGGTGAACCAAGAAAACATAAGGCGGAACGCCTCTGGGGACGCCAGACCGCGTGACAAGTGTCACCATTTAAATTACCATCTTCGCCTATTCCGCATTCATCGTGTGCTGAAGATTAGAATGGGTATTGTTACAGGAGATAAGAGCTTTCATCAGCTAAGGAACTCTTAGGAATGACTTGATATTGTAAATTAATTATATATGCCTAGATAATGAATAGAAACTGAAAAACCCTCGCTGTGATGTTGCATTTGTAGATGATCGTTTTCGTTCAGTAGTTCTGCTGCAGCGAAATACTAGTATTCACTTTTGAGGAACAATTGTAATGACGGTTAACAACTTTGAAAACTTTTTATTTATACAGCAATACATTATTAACTGAAGAGATTTTATTGTTAGAATTTTTTTTTACCACTGCTATTACAGTCTAACATCAATTGTACTATACAATCGACAATTGTTATGAAAAAAAATATCTGTATCATAACGTGGAGTGAGGAATACAATAATTTTTACATTTAAACGTTCTCTGGTGGCGGCTAGCCAAACCAGAGAATATTTTGTGATTAGAAAGATAACTTATTCTATGAATAAAACAGCATACAACTGGTACCACAAGTGCATACTCATGCTAGGTCCCAGGCAGTTTGCTCAGTGTTGCCTCAAGGCGCCTTTGCCGAGTATTATTACCAACGGTCGTACAGCAGTTGCGGCTCAGCGACAGGTACAAATAAATATTGTTGTCATCCGCCGCATCAGTAATTATGGCCGTACCGCGGCAGCTTTTTGCATTACTGAATGAATATTAATTAATGCTACTTCTGGGAAGCAGCCGTTTCGCATTCCTTACTTACGACAGCTGGGGATGGTGTAACAGCTCTCACTCGATTTTCTGCTCCGAAGGGAATGTGATAAAGAATATTTACAAGGTAAAATACAAATTGCTGGAGGAGACAAAAATATGTTCATTTCCCAAGATTGTCGAAATTAGTTCAGTCACCCTTCCGAAAGTGATAAAGAATTTGTGCCCATGAACTGCGGAATATATGGAACGACCGAGAAGCTCTGTAAAGACATGGTACACTTTCAGATACCATTTTCAATTAGTGCGGAAAAAATATGAGATTAAAGTATGCCATAATCCAGTCATGCAGTGACCGTTTCATTTTGCGTTTTCCCAAAGTATTATTGAAGAGTTCATTCCAAATTTTGGGGTCGTTGATGAAAAATCTATATTTTATTGTTTAAAATACAAACGACCAAGAGTCGAATTAGCAGTTAACCCTACTACACTCCAAGTTTTTTAGCAGTGGAAAGACTGAGCGCAGGGCATTCTAGACCTGCTGTATTATCCATACCTTTCAGTATTTATGTCTAAAACTTACATATCAACATGAAAAACTATTAATCGTACTATAACTATTGAAATCAAAGTCATAAACAGTATAGAACGAGCGTCACAAAACTTTATAATAAATTTTCCACGACTGACAGCCGCTCTGACCTATTCAGTGCCATGTTGCAGTTGCCGTACGCGTTTGCATGCGCTGTCCCTCGCCTACTGCACAACTTGCAGTGTCGGCGCTGAACTTGCACTGAATTATTTCATGGTGCACAATTGGCATGCAATTTCTTTTTGTTTTGGACATTGAATAAATGAAAAATTATGCTGATGCCAGAACCAAAATATTTTATACACGTTTTATTGTATTGTGAATGATCTATTGGAACTTTGCCATTCAGATAAGGAAATAGTGAAGATGCATTTATTCATCAGTCACTGTTCTCTCCATCGATCTGAGCCAGTAGCGCAGCGATTTGAGCCAGTAGCGCAGCGATCTGAGCCAGTAGCGCAGCGATCTGAGCCAGTAGCGCAGCGATCTGAGCCAGTAGCGCAGCGATCTGAGCCAGCAGCGCAGCGATCTGAGTCAGTAGCGCAGCGATCTGAGTCAGTAGCGCAGCGATCTGAGCCAGTAGCGCAACGATCTGAGTCAGTAGCGCAGCGATCTGAGCCAGTAGCGCAACGATCTGAGTCAGTAGCGCAGCGATCTGAGTCAGTAGCGCAGCGATCTGAGCCAGCAGCGCAGCGATCTGAGCCAGTAGCGCAGCGATCTGAGCCAGTAGCGCAGCGATCTGAGCCAGTAGCGCAGCGATCTGAGCCAGTAGCGCAGCGATCTGAACCAGTAACGCAGCGATCTGAGCCAGTAGCGCAGCGATCTGAGCCAGTAGCGCAGCGATCTGAGCCAGTAGCGCAGCGATCTGAGCCAGTAGCGCAACGATCCCTTCATCGTTCATTGTGAATGCGTGAGTGGTCAGGTTGAAGCCAAAGGCTTGCGCATAAACTTCTTAAATCAATGAAGTTGCAACACTGACCATGGAGGTATAATAAGTTATATATTATATCTCCATGACACTGACCATGGAAGCAGCATCTGACAGCATGTAGCAGCGCGCTTGCTGCCGATGACTCCAGATGTACGATTTGCCGCTAAATGCTCCTTATTTTCCTGGGATTTTTGTTTTTCAACTGTTCGGTAGGCGCCATTATTGCGGTCCGGAATTATTTTTGTATTACAGAATCGTAACTATTATAGGCAATAAACTACACGTAAGAAAATGGTGGCCAGGATCTTTCGATCCTGGACTCTGTTTTTAAGGGTTAATAGGTTATTTGGATGCACTAGATTGAAGAGGAGCTCTTATCAGAGATACGAAATGAACTATCTATTTATCGGTAGTTCTATTCGTATTATGTAAACAAGATCCGTATTCACAACTGTGACATTTTCTCCATTTATCTAATTGATTTCTTACTAATGCTACATATTTTTAAGTTATTGAATACAAAAAAATCGGACCTAGCGAACCCGAAAACACAATCCTGCCCCCATTTACTTCTCAAGACAAAACTCAATGGAATACTGCAAACGCATTTCTTCATCACAGTCAGATTTACAACAATGAGCTTTTCGATTAATTCTTTTGTAAATGTATCAAGATATCTGTTGCACTTAGCACTGCCTGCGGCATTGTGGAAGGTAATATTCTGTTAATGTATCACGATACTATATTCCGTCTTGCATTGTCTTTGTCATTTGGGAGGTTGCATTTTAGCAGGGGTCACACTTTCGCCAGTTGGATTTTACTGAAGCCACGTCATGGCTGTTTTATCACTTGGCATAGGCCTTGTCAACTAGCGAGTGTGGGGCGGCTCGGTGTGAGCCACACCAACTAATGACCTGCACTGTCGCGGTGAGGTCAACTCTGGTATCGACCGTATCGTATATATAAGTTTGTGAGCACCTGCGTTGTGACCCTCCCGGGTGATTCGTTTGGTAATTGGTGAAGGTTAGGGCCAATGTTTCAACACCGGTGCAATTTTTGTGAGGCGCCAAGTTACCTTTTCGTATTGTGCTTTAAATTTAACGAATCTCTATCGTAACTGTGTTAAATAAACCTAAATTTATTGAAACCATCTTCATGGATGTCATTATACATGCAATCAATTCAATAATAAACCTCTATGTCTTTCCTGCCGCCTCTCTTTGCTCGGATCTCTACTTCACTATCACTATACTCATATTCTTCAATCATATTCCTCAACGTTTCGTTACGGACACTCTCTGCCTGGAGCATAGGCACTTTGACCACTGTAACAAATCCCAATTGATCCATACAATTTACAACTGGTCATCAATTTCTACCTCCCACTATTTCCTGATGTTCTTTTAACCATCCATAAATTGATTGTGTGTGCAACACAAGGGGAAAAGTGACTGTGAATAACTCAATATCAAATTCAGTGTTGTCCACGGGGAAAATCTGTGAACTGCAACAGCCGCCGCTAACAGTTAAGTGTAAAAGTGTTGGGACGGGGCTCGTTCCCGCATTCATTTGATTTATTTTATGATGGAACAAATCAATGAGTGCCAGTGGTGCAATTATATAATAACGGTAGATCGACACGAGTTTCCCTGTGTTAGCTATCGTTGTGTATTGATATAAAATGCGGTGGATACAAAAATTAGGGTTGCCATCCCTGGGGCTAAATTCTTTTATAGCTAACGTCAGATCAACCCCTTTCATCTCCGCCAACTGCCTTATCAGCCACAAGTTGTTCCGACTACCCACCTACGGTAACATTTTTTAACAGCGAACATTCATAGCGTTCCTCAGTCACATCAGCCACTGTCATATCTGCCAGTGACATTCTGCCTAAACTCTGTTTCAGCCCACGTCAGAATCAGCCACGAGGCGTACCATTTTACTGGTTATCACTCTAATGAAACTTTTCCTACCCAGCTTACCTAACCTACGGTACGTGTTTCTAACGCGCGGGGCAAAGGTACGTATTTCTAACCCGCGGGGTAAACATACGTAGTTTTCTAGGATACGTGATGCCGTTTTTTAGTGTGTTTTTATTGAAGTTTCATTAAAGTGATAACAGTAGGTTGGTACGACTGTTTAGGTGTAAAGACAGTGGCTGATATGACAGTGGCAAATTTTTAAGTGGCGGAAACTGCGTGTGGGCTGAAACATCGTTTAGGTCGAAGGCACGTGTGATGAAAGATTTTTAGCGGTTATGACAGTGTCCGGCCATGGCAGTGAAGTGAAGTGGCGATAGTGCGCGTGTGTGGAAATAATTTTAGCGCGAACGCTGGGCTCCCCAATTTATTTCTACAATTTATCGGTGTGTATAACTATAATAATTATACGATTTTTCTAATGAGAATCGTGAATGCCCAGTGTTGAACATTTTTACTTAACATAGTTTCTTATTGACGTTGAGCGAATTGTGGATGAAATGCTGCATTGATAGTATTATTGATTTCTGAACCCACCACGTCAGGCACTTATGTGTCCATCGTGGCATTGATAATTGTAGTGATTCATGAACTGACACTGCAGTGGTAAATTTGTTTCAATATTTTTGTTTTGCATAGTCTGTGGCGAGATAATTCGACGATTTCGTTTGGTGTAAGCGGTCAACTAACGACTTCCATTGCAATAGGCCAGGCCATGTCGTGTAGCTGTGAAAGATAAGTGATTAACATTGTTATTTCAGATATCTATGTTGATGAAGTTGTGTGAATTGTGTGACAAAAGCTACATCGATTGAACTATTGATTCATGAACTGACATTAAACAATCTCGGAACTCATAGTCTGTGTAGAACCTATTTGGCCGATTCGTATTGTGTTTGCGTGTCCTTTTAATTTCGTAGGGGAATTTCCCTTTTAATATGCCATGAACCGTATAAGCAAAATTTTCCATTGCTCTTCACACCGTGTTAGTGTATTGAAACATTTTCAACTGTGTGTGCCAAAGGGCAACAACATCTAATTTCCTACTGTGTAACCAAATATCCTTAGCAAAGTTAATTTCTACGTCCCTGCGAATACTTTTCCGTTAGAGCATGGCATGGTGGCAGCACACAGCCAACGGTTTTTCAGTTTCTGCCAATGGCTCCTTGTTTCGTTCATAGAGGAACAGCAAATGGCCAGGGGCAAGGCAGTTGTCTCACCAAGTGACAGATGCCTCATCCATCAACTGTCACATGCCCGGGACTGTCCCCCGTGTTTGCTTGTATCTTAGCAGCAAGTTAATTACAAAGCGGTGTTCATAACGGAACCCCTGCCGGGCTGTTTCGCAGCTGCTCGCGACGGTATAGAAAACGAAGGGGCACAGAAAACATCGTGGCAGAGAAAACGCAATCACCCACTCCATTCCAAAAGGTCCGAGCTCTGACAGTCAGGTAACTGCGTGGACCCGATGTTTTATGTACAACCTGCCTCATTCATGTCAATTTTCAGAATGACCAGATCGATGTGTAAATATGATAGTCTAAAAGTCGTGTTTCACTTATTTTGTAGATGTGCTTTTTAGCTTTCAAACAATAGAACTAGATGACAGTCCTATTCCAATCGTTTCGGGGTCCTCGTTAAAAAAACGTTGTAACCATCGGTCTAGCGACATGAAAGCCCTCAGCACTATCGATATCAAATATAATCAGAATGGAAACACTCGAGTCAAATTTTTCACAATCGACCGAAGTGTGTTTCACTTGCCATACGTTTATATTGCAGGCAGACCGCGCATCGAGAAAAATTGTTCTGCATGTCAGTTTAAAATAGCATACCCAATACCTGTATGAGTAAGCCAATCCAGGTTCGAAGATACGCTGTGGTGTTGATATGTAAGAACTTTTATATTTCAACTGTTCAACATGTTTTTTTTCTGTAAGATGTGTTGATACCACATGAAGACTATATTCACATATTAACTATTGAATAAATTAGGGTAATTGATGCTGAGCCGGTCACGAACCGCCACTTTGGAGGGAGGAACTTAACCTGACTAATCTAGACACCCACCCTAGACCCTAGCGTGTTTGCAAGGCTTGCCCAACTGCCTCCATGATGATTTAGGTGTGTGCGTTTCGTAATTATTCGTATTTTGTGTTTGATGGAGATGCTCGTCATGAATATTGACCAGAGAGTTCAACGACGTTTCCGTGTAAAAATTACCTGATTGGTGAAGTCTCATGATGTGTGAATTCTTTAACAAGGCACCATCGCGCGAGTTCAGGGTTTCTTCAAATGGGTTCATGTGCTGACGTCCGGTCGACGACTCTTCAGATCAGAGGGTGTTGCAATGATTCTATTTCCTGTGTATGTGTGAGGTTTTGTGATGATGTGTTCACACTTCAGTTGATCCACGTATTGAAATCGAGTCTTAAAGGCACGGGTGATGGTACAATAAGAGTCTCGATGCAAACTTGTTAGCTTTGTATTGAAGTGGCTAAGGATGAGGAAATGGACAGCACACGAACCTAGCAAGAGATCAATGACATGAGGTGAAAGGCCATTTTCTGTTTCATGGGGAGCTTATTGGGAAGCTTCGGTTCTGACAAGGTAGATTTGTTCACGATTAGCTGCGAGGGCCGGACTGGTATATAAAACACTGGGGGATGACAGGCGTCGTCTTGGTAGCGGATCAACCAGCGCAATGGGCGTTAGAAACGACATTGGCACATGGAGGATGATGGAGCGATGGCACACCATGAGTAGTTACAAGTACCGCGAAACGCGGATGTGAAGGATTATAGATAGGGATAAAAGAGCCGGTCGGGGTAGGACGCGATGCATGCAACCTTGACTCACCGAGCGTATGGGGATTCACGCAGAATTGGGGGAGGGCGGGGGATGGAGGGTATCGGAACTGGTGTGGTGCCCGAGTCAGCTAACGTACGGGGGGA
>SDVV010040755.1:0-10505 GCA_016164225.1 Gammarus roeselii | reverse complement strand
CCTTCTCTCGCCTTCTCTCGCCTTCTCTCGCCTTCTCTCGCCTTCTCTCGCCTTCTCTCGCCTTCTCTCGCCTTCTCTCGCCTTCTCTCGCCTTCTCTCGCCTTCTCTCGCCTTCTCTCGCCTTCTCTCGCCTTCTCTCGCCTTCCCTCCCCTCCTCTCTCCTTCCTCCCTCTTTCAAAACAAACGTGGAGCAGTCATCAACCTTCTAGTACCCATATAACAGATTAATCTGGATTTTAAGCGCGGTCGAGTCAAAATCCTTCTAGCGCAGATTTTTGCCACCAGTACCAGAATAGTTGCTGACGTTACTATTTTCACGCTAATGGTTCATATTTCACGCTAATGGTTCATATTTCACGCTAATGGTTCATATTTCACGCTAATGGTTCATATTTCACGCTAATGGTTCATATTTCACGCTAATGGTTCATATTTCACGCTAATGGTTCATATTTCGCTCTAATGATTCATATTCCACGCTAATGGTTCATATTTCCACGGTAATGGTTCATATTTCCACGGTAATGGTTCATATTTCCACGGTAATGGTTCATATTTCCCCGGTAATGGTTCATATTTCCCCGGTAATGGTTCATATTTCCACGGTAATGGTTCATATTTCCACGGTAATGGTTCATATTTCCACGGTAATGGTTCATATATCCACGGTAATGGTTCATATATCCACGGTAATGGTTCATATTTCAAGCTAATGGTTCATATTTCACGCTAATGGTTCATATTTCACGCTAATGGTTCATATTTCACGTTAATTGTTCATATTTCACGCTAATTGTTCATATTTCACGCTAATTGTTCATATTTCCACGGTAATGGTTCATATTTCCACGGTAATGGTTCATATTTCCACGGTTATGGTTCATATTTCACGGTAATGGTTCATATTTCCACGGTAGTGGTTCATATCATCAACCTTGTCGCACAGTGATCAAATACCAATTTTGTTCCTGATCGTTCTTTCGAGTGGAACAGCTGATTTTTCACCAATTAATACTTTCTATGGATTTGTTTTACGGTACATCTACTGGTATAAAATATAAAATATCTTTTAAACATCCGAACAAGTAGTTTCAAAATATTGCTTTTGAATGCATATTGAAACTTTTAAACTTGAACCATCAACGAATGTGCTTATGCTCCTGTGCCTGTCTATATTTTCAGAGCTCATGTTACCCATAACATCGTCTTATAACGTCATTGTTGCTGACACTCGTCGTTATGGTAACGGGTCACTAACAGTATAGCTAACAATATATTTGCCGAGGCTCTGATCAATATTTTGTCGTGTTTTTCTATGCTGTTTTAGTTACTGAATCGGTAACTGAGCAAACATTCGTCTGGATATTCGGGAACGCGAACGCCTACGATGAATGAAACCTGTTTACATTTTCCTCTTTCGCGGACTTCTTTAATTTCTTCGTTATCATACATTTCTGCAATAAATAAAGTACACATTCCTTGATATGTCAAGTCTTTTCTAGATCTTGAACGACAACTTCAATGAATGGGGTTCCGAATAATGTAAACTACCTCCTTCAATCACAAGAATCATCGGGATTGGTCCGTAAATCATTTGTGTAATGATGAAATCCGCCGACCCCCCCCCATCTGTTTCTGGCGACCAGTAGAGTGACGACATTAGAGTGGAAGACTGACTGTCTTGCTCCCTCTCCCCTCACTGGGGACAAAAATAGTAATATTAGTGTGGGGGCCCCCTACCCCCCATTACTGGGCGAAACAGAGTCACTACATTAGTGTGTGGGATGGACTGGGCCCCCTACCCCCCATTACTGGGCATAACGGAGTTACTACATTAGTGCGTGGGATGGACTGGGCTCCCTACCCCCATTACTGGGCACAACTGAGTTACTACATTAGTGCGTGGGATGGACTGGGCCCCCCTACCACCCATTACTGGGCATAACAGAGTTATTAAATTAGTGTGTAGGATGGACTGGGGCCCCCTACCCCCCATTACTGGGTGAAGCAGAGTTTCTTCATTAGTCGGTGGGATGGACTGGGCCCCCTACCTCCCATTACTGGGCCAAACAGAGTAACCATATTAGAGTGGGCGGGCGGACTGGGCCTCCTATTCCCCCTAATTGGGGCTAAACAGAGTAACCACATTACAGTAGGGGGCAGACTGGGCCCCCCTCACATTATTGTGGCAGAACAGCATTAGAGGAAGGAACAAACTGGGTCGAGCAAACAGTCAAACCAATCTGGCGAGTGCTTCAGCAGCCAAACATCTACGAACACGAGCCCCTGCCCTTTGTCCATGGTGACACCATCTGACGACTGATGGGTGGCAGCAGCTATGACTCTCTGGTCATAAAGGGTTATGGCAAGAGGGTCTTGATGAAATAGGTTATGGAACAGTACGTGCCCTACGGAGGGGTGGGGCTGGCTCATAATGACTCGCATCGGTGCTCCGGAGGAATTGGAGCCCTGAAACAATAAAATTTGGATATGGCACTAGCAAGACCTTCATAAAGACGGTCTGGCTTCATGAAGCTGGCTATGGCACTGGTTGATGCAGAGAATGTGTTGATCGCATCCCTTTCACTATGGGTGTTTAGGCATGGCTCTGTGCTGAGAAGTTAATTTGATTGTCGTTATGGTCATAAAAGATGTGAAGGTACCGTGGTCATAATGGAGGTCATGGAGCTATGGTCACAACAGGAGAACGGTTGTGTCCACAGAATTAGAGAAGAAGGCCGAGTAACACAATAGTTCGTAAGCTACTGCAACAAGCCATAGGAATAAAATGGTGCGAAACAAAGCAGGATCTATTGCTAAGCATGACATAGTAAGTATGACATAGTAAGCATGACATAGTAAGCATGACATAGTAAGCATGATATAGTAAGCATGACGTAGTAAGCATGACGAAGTAAGCATGACGTAGTAAGCATGACGTAGTAAGCATGACGTAGTAAGCATGACGTAGTAAGCATGACGTAGTAAGCATGACGTCGTAAGCATGACGTCGTAAGCATGACGTAGTAAACATGACGTAGTAAGCATGACGTAGTAAGCATGACGTAGTAAGCATGACGTAGTAAGCATGACGTACTTCTTCGTTGATCGTGACGTAGTAAGCGTGACGTAGTAAGCGTGGCGTAGTAAGCGAGACGTAGTAAGCGAGACGTAGTAAGCGTTACGTAGTAAGCATGACGTAGTAAGCATGACGTAGTAAGCATGACGTAGTAAGCATGACGTAGTAAGCATGACGTAGTAAGCATGACGTAGTAAGCATGACGTAGTAAGCATGACGTAGTAAGCATGACGTAGTAAGCATGACGTACTTCTTCGTTGCTCGTGACGTATAAGCGTGACGTAGTAAGCGTGGCGTAGTAAGCGTGACGTAGTAAGCGTGGCGTAGTAAGCGTGACGTAGTAAGCGTGACGTAGTGAGCGTGACATAGTAAGCGTGACGTAGTAAGCGTGACGTAGTAAGTGTGACGTAGTAAGTGTGACGTAGTAAGCGTGACGTAGTGCGTGACGTAGTAAACATGACGTAGTATGCATGACGTAGTAAGCATGACGTAGTAAGCATGACGTAGTAAGCATGACAGTAAGCATGACACAGTAAGCATGACGTAGTAAGCATGACGTAGTAAGCATGACGTAGTAAGCATAACGTAGTAAGCATGACGCAGTAAGCGTGACGCAGTAAGCGTGACGTAGTAGGCGTGACGTAGTAAGCATGACGTAGTAAGCGTGACGCAGTAAGCGTGACGCAGTAAGCGTGACGTAGTAAGCGTGACGTAGTAAGCGTGACGTAGTAAGCGTGACGTAGTAAGCGTGACGAAGTAAGCGTGACGAAGTAAGCGTGACGAAGTAAGCGTGACGTAGCAAGCGTGACGTAGCAAGCGTGACGTAGCAGGCGTGACGTAGCAAGCGTAACGTAGCAGCAAGCGTAACGTAGCAGCAAGCGTGACGTAGCAGCAAGCGTGACGTAGCAGCAAGCGTGACGTAGTAGCAAGCGTGACGTAGTAGCAAGCATGACGTAGTAGCAAGCATGACGTAGTAGCAAGCATGACGTAGTAGTAAGCATGACGTAGTAGTAAGCATGACGTAGTAGTAAGCATGACGTAGTAGTAAGCATGACGTAGTAGTAAGCATGACGTAGTAGTAAGCATGACGTAGTAGTAAGCGTGACGTAGTAGTAAGAATGACGTAGTAAGCGTGACGCATGAAGCGTGACGCATGAAGCGTGACGTAGCAAGCGTGACGTAGCAAGCGTGACGTAGCAAGCGTGACGTAGCAAGCGTGACGTAGCAAGCGTGACGTAGCAAGCGTGACGTAGCAAGCGTGACGTAGCAAGCGTGACGTAGCAAGCGTGACGTAGCAAGCGTGACAAAGTAAGCATGACATGGTACAATGCTGATGGGCTTAATGACTAGGAGGAAGAGGTCACACCATTCCTATCAAGGATGAAGGACAGGCCTCACCTAGGATACTTTTGCAGCGCAAGAACCAACGCTTCATTGAGCAACGAAGAACTCTGTTTCGGTAGCCAGTCGTAATCTTCAGACCCCTACTTAAGCAGTCAAAATGAACAAAATCCATAGCCCATATGGCAAATAGCTCATAATTTTGTAATCATGACTTTTATTAACTGATATTTTTCATAAAAAGGAGATTTATTATTATGACCACGATTATTGCTCTCAAAGCCCCTGACCTTCAGACCCGAAAGGGCTATTGCCGTAGCCTGCGTCAGTCTGTTCGACCGTCTCACCCACCTCCAAGCCAGCTTCCTAAACGCTGATACTGGGCCAATATTACGTGGATTTTGACGCTTGGTATCCTAAATGAAGAATTTACATCCAACTCAGGATACACTGTTTTTTTTCATATAGTTTAGTTTTTCCAAAATTAAACCATGAGTTAGCCATTTGCAGGTATTGGTCATCATGCCTTACACGACAGAGAACCTACGCTAACGCTTGTATTCCAACACCCTATAGCTATAATTGAAGAAAAGCACCGGACGCAGATCTTCACGTCTGATTCTTCCTAAATTAATAACGTAGCTATAGAATCGTGCTCGGAACTTGGCGATTGTCCAGCTTACTTTCGGTACAGCTTTTGTGAACTTGGCCGTTTTTCAGGTCTTCACGTCTTATGTGGGAGAGGGTCTCCAAAATACCAATGCTTTGTAAGGATTTTATCTCTGACATAATTTCTGGGTTCAAGGAGGCAACATAGTAGGCACTCAGCGTAACTTGTAACGATTTTTTTTTCTCTCACAAATTGAGTCTTAGTCACTGCCCTATTCTATTATAGGTGGAGATAGACCACTCGATTTAATTTGATATTACGATGCGACACAATTATTCTGGTTATTAAACTACGTCTTTCATAGCATGCAGGCTGTCGTCATACAATGCTTATGATCTTTGCATGCTAGAAAAATGACACGGGTTTTTATGATATAACATGTGTTTCGACCCATCACAGTGGTTTAACAAATAACGGATGATAATATTAACGATCCATGAGGTCGGTGCGATGCAATCCTGGTGACTCTTTCATTGCATATCTGACACACCGAACGTAAATTATGTTCGAATTACATCGTTGCTCGTTGCTTGAAACGATCGTGATCTTCAGTAGCTCTTTTAAACCAAACTACATCATCGCCCGCTGCTTGAAACGATCATGTTCTTCAGTAGCTCTTTTAAACCAAACTACATCATCGCCCGCTGCTTGAAACGATCATGTTCTTCAGTAGCTCTTTTAAACCAAACTACATCATCGCCCGCTGCTTGAAACGATCATGTTCTTCAGTAGCTCTTTTAAACCAAACTACATCATCGCCCGCTGCTTGAAACGATCATGTTCTTCAGTAGCTCTTTTAAACCAAACTACATCATCGCCCGCTGCTTGAAACGATCATGTTCTTCAGTAGCTCTTTTAAACCAAACTACATCATCGCCCGCTGCTTGAAACGATCATGTTCTTCAGTAGCTCTTTTAAACCAAACTACATCATCGCCCGCTGCTTGAAACGATCATGTTCTTCAGTAGCTCTTTTAAACCAAACTACATCATCGCCCGCTGCTTGAAACGATCATGTTCTTCAGTAGCTCTTTTAAACCAAACTACATCATCGCCCGCTGCTTGAAACGATCATGTTCTTCAGTAGCTCTTTTAAACCAAACTACATCATCGCCCGCTGCTTGAAACGATCATGTTCTTCAGTAGCTCTTTTAAACCAAACTACATCATCGCCCGCTGCTTGAAACGATCATGTTCTTCAGTAGCTCTTTTAAACCAAACTACATCATCGCCCGCTGCTTGAAACGATCATGATCTTTAGTAGTTCTTTTGAACTAAGAAGTGTTTGGGTTGACATTGTGACCATTTTTAACATGACGACACTTGCTTTCGACGGGCAAATAATGAGATCATTCCGACTGTGATGCACGGTATAATGAGATCATTCCGACTGTGATGCACGGTATAATGAGATCATTCCGACTGTGATGCACGGTATAATGAGATCATTCCGACTGTGATGCACGGTATAATGAGATCATTCCGACTGTGATGCACGGTATAATGAGATCATTCTGACTGTGATGCACGGTATAATGAGATCATTCCGACTGTGATGCACGGTATAATGAGATCATTCAGACTGTGATGCACGGTATTATGGGATCATTCCGACTGTGATGCACGGTAATGGTGATGATGAAACAAACAACCAATTCTTTTGATCACGGGCCAGCTCTTTGTGCTCTGATTTTTACTATCTAATCGCGATGCATCATAACTGACTAAATAGCGTATACACAAATGGAAAATACTATTGAATGATGTTGGGTTTCATTCCCATTCTTAAGTAGTTGAATAATTATGCAGTTCCCCCCTTTGTCTTAGAACGGTTCCTCTAGCCCATTCCTACACAACGAGGAGGCTGATATTTTGGAGTTGAATCTACAAAGCAGGAGGTACCAATTCCATGGATGTCTAGCGAAGTTGATGTCTAGCGAAGTTGATGTCTAGCGAAGTTGATGTCTAGCGAAGTTGATGTCTAGCGAAGTTGATGTCTAGCGAAGTTGATGTCTAGCGAAGTTGATGTCTAGCGAAGTTGATGTCTAGCGAAGTTGATGTCTAGCGAAGTTGATGTGTGCTAAAGAACTGATCAGAAACTTCAAATCTGGAATATTATTGCAATGATCAATTACCGTTTATCGAAATTAATGTTTTGTTTCATCTGTAACTTATTTTTTATAGTTTCGTGTGGCTTAAAGTTACTGATGAAATGAAGCTGACCTCAATAGCTTTATTGTAGACCATTAACAGCCTCATTCCAGGCCATTAAAAGTGTATCACAATCCCTCTGAAAGGCCCAAGTTGAATAGACCCACAGAAATAACGGGAAAGCCGCACAAAGAAGACACAACCTTGGGATGCCTCTGATTTATTTACGGCGGGTTTTGTTAGAACCAGACTGTCCGTGCTGCTGTTGTCGACAAGATAAATAGGCCAGGATAACAACGACAGCTGTGTCGACCGCTGTGTCGACAGCGTTGCAAAGAATAGCTGTTGTCTGCAGTGTCCGTCTCTTCGGTCCATTGGATCTCCGTCACTACTGTCAATTGGATCTCCGGCTCTCCTGTCAATTGGATCTCCGGCTCTCCTGTCCATTGGATCTCCGTCTCTCCTGTCCATTGGATCTCCGTCTCTCCTGTTCATTGGATCTCCGTCTCTCCTGTCCATTGGATCTCAGTCCCTCCTGTCCATTGGATCTCAGTCTCTCCTGTCCATTGGATCTCCGTCTCTCCTGTCCATTGGATCTCCGTCTCAAGGTGTAACGTGTATTTCTGTTCGAACGAGTTGATAAACGTCTTGTTGTAGAAGAGTTTGCGTGGGTGCGGCTTACAGATACAGACACTAGGGGGGCTAAAGGGTCCGAACGGTAACCCAGCAACACACACTCTGGGTCACAAGTACGGTCCGAGGATCCGTTGTCAGCAGCAGGGCCCGACAGCTTTCACTTGTTTACCCGCCCCGCATCACGATGGCCGCCTCCCCCCAACCCACGACCCTCTGACAACGTGATGCCATGGCCGGGAAAGTACATCAAAGCAGCGTCAAAAATCAACTATTCACACCTATTCTCCACTCACGCCTGTTCATTGCACGCTCTCTCGCCACTCCCACATTCAAGCCTTTCCTTCCCAACTCCTGCTTCACACCATCCATCCACCCAAACTTCGGTCTACCTCTAGACCTGCGACCACTCGCCTCCGCCTTCATTACCTCTTTTTGCCAATCTGCCTTCATCCATCCTTCCCATGTGCCCGAACCATCTCAGAACGCGTGAATCCACTCTGTCTTCCAACTACTTCACCATCCCTGTTCTGATACGAAACCACGTTGTTGGTGATCCGGTCTCTCAGCGTAACTCCAGTCATACTCCTCAAACATTTCATCTCGACAACATTCAACCTTCTTCTCTCCTTTGCTCTCACTCCCCAAGTCTCAGCTCCATAGATCACAGTTGGGACAACAACGCCCTCATACAGCCTTCTCTTTACTTTCATCCCCAACGTCCTACAGCTCATTACACTCTTCAGTGCACCCAACACTTTACATCCCTCCTTCACTCGCGCCTTCACTTCAGTTATCACTAGTTGGGAACCCAGATACCTAAATTACTGAACTTCCCCCAAGAGCACTCCATTTGGGGTGACACTAATTTTGCTTGAATCGACAGTCCACGAGCATCTCATTACTTTACTCTTACCCACGTTCACTCGAAGCTTCCTCCTCTCACACACTCAACAAAACTCAGACACCAGCCTACATAACTTCTCCTCTGAATCCGCAACCAGGGCCGTATCATCAGCAAATAGCAACTAGCTCAACTGCCAACTCCACCCATTCGCGTCCAACAGTTCCAAGCCCCGACCCAGCACACTCGCGTTCACCTCCCTGACCACTCCATCTACATAGAGGTTGAACAGCCAGGAAGACATCACGCAGCCTTGTCTCAGTCCCACTTTTACCGTGAACCAATCACTCACCTCGCTTCTCACTCTGACACAGATTTCCGCCCAATCCATACAAACGCATCAACCTCCATAGGGCTTCCCTGTCAATCCCGTCGTGTGCCTTTTCCAGATCCACGAAGACCCAGAACACATCTTTTTCCCTTTGCAATGTACTTCTCACAGACCTGTCTCACTGCAAAAATCTGATCGTCACACCCTCTACCACTCCTAAAGTCACACTGTTCCTCTCCAATTGCGCAGTCCGTACATTCTCTAATCCTTTTGATGAGCACTATCCCGTACAACTTAACAACCACGCATAACAGACTGATACCTCTCGAGTTGTAGCCTTCATTTTATCTTCTTTGCCCTTATACAGCGGAACAATGCAAGCACACTCAATTGGTACCCCGCCCACCACAAAACACAAGTTCAGCAGCCTCACCAACCATTCGACAATCGTTATTCCACCCCTTTTTAGGCACTCGGTCGCAACGCCATTCAAACCTTGGCTTTCCCTGTTCTCATCACCTCCACCACCTCTTCCCTGGTAATGTGCGCCACAAGTCTTTCTCCCAAAACTGGCATCCGAGCACCACCACCCACAGCAACACTGTCAGCCTCTCTGTCATCCTCGACTTTCAACAACTCGTCAGAATACTTGTCCCACCTCTTTTGTACATCACCATTTTCCAACAGCAACTGGCCGTTTTCATCCTTCACCACCTCCTTTCCGGTCTCTTTCTTTCTTGCCCCCTTCACCCCTTTCCAGAACATAATTTTGTTCTCCTTGAAGTCCTGGCACAACCGTTTGCCCCACCTACCATCAGCATGCTCTTTAGCTCTCCTCACCACCCGCTTCACTTTGTTTCTCATCTCTTTATATCTTTCATAGGCCACCACCGACTCCACCTGCAGCCCCTCCTCACTCCTTTCCGTGCCACCGCCAGTTTGACCTCCTCGTTCCACCACTCGCAACCTTCCTTCTGCACCCGCCCACATGGTGCGCACCGCACATATTCCGCACACATCTCAGCAACGCATCTCTTAACTTCTTAATCAGATAATATGCGACCTAATCCGATATTATGTTCGATAATGCAAGTCTAGGGCTTAGTCTTTCACTTAGCAGTATGCCCGGCATCACTCTGGAATGTACAGTAGCGAAATAAAATTCGTGTATGGTTAGTCTGTAACCGGAAAAACATATTCGACTTTTCCCACGTGGAATTTAATTTCATATGGAAATTTCTTACGGTACTAAATGTGGAGTGGACAAAGCTTGTTAATGGGTAATATTAATTAAATTTCCGACGAGTTCAAATATGAAGCGGAAAATGAACTTGAAAGATTTTACTCAAGTTTCAATCCTAAACTAATTTTCTTTCGCTACTGTACTTACCTGGAATCGCCGGTACTAAAGATACTGCAGCTGTTATAATGCGTACACATTCATGTTTGAATATATA
>SDVV010040754.1:0-10505 GCA_016164225.1 Gammarus roeselii | reverse complement strand
AGAATGGTGACTGACTTTGCACTAGTTCGGTGAGAATGGTGCCTGACTTTGCACTAGTTCGGTGAGAATGGTGACTGACTTTGCACTAGTTCGGTGAGAATGGTGACGGACTTTGCACTAGTTCGGTGAGAATGGTGCCTGACTTTGCACTAGTTCGGTGAGAATGGTGACTGACTTTGCACTAGTTCGGTGAGAATGGTGACTGACTTTGCACTAGTTCGGTGAGAATGGTGACGGACTTTGCACTAGTTCGGTGAGAATGGTGCCTGACTTTGCACTAGTTCGGTGAGAATGGTGACTGACTTTGCACTAGTTCGGTGAGAATGGTGACTGGCCGTGTTCAGCAATGCCACCGGTTAACATTGTATTAACAATGAACAGAATTAGGATAATCTCCGATCACTATCGTGGGTCGTTGTCTTCCTCTTCAGTTGCTGATTTGAGTTGATCAGAATATGATCGCTGGATGATGTTTCCTACTGTAACCTTTCAAATACTAGATCAATTAATACAGATGCCGCACAGACACATGATTCTATTTGAGGTGGTTGACTTCAGAACAATCTCACAACTGTCAAAACGCAACCTATTTTTGTTCTAGCGGCCTGTTGTCTTTTTCTAACCCTATCTCACCTCTAACCCTATCTCACCTCACACCTCTCCACCCCACCTCACCTCACCCCTCCAACCCTAACGGACCTCCCCCCATCCTTGCTCACCCCCCTAACCCCACCGCACCTCAGCCCACCGTACCCCACTCCACCACACCCCACGTCACGCCACCCTTTCAGTCCCTCAATTGATTGTTGCAACACCTGCGAAATACACAACAAAGGTCCTTTGCAACTCGAATTGCTATCAATAGCATCCACTATTGACAATTTGTTGTATGATACGTAATTGGTATCGATGGACATCTACCAAATATATCTGCAGTAGGAATTGCATGTTCGATAGGACGCGCTTCGTCAGTTTAGTGACATCTAAAAACTGGTGAGTCATAGCACTGGAATATTTTTTGTTAGATGAAATTGAGTCGTCCCCTCTCAGCACTATCGATTTAGGCTGGATCGAAAGTGCTTTGCAATAGCACTAATAAATATTGTTGATATTTTATAACTATTTATACATCCCTACGCAACCGTTCCCTGCCCAATCTCGTCCTACCCACCTCACCAAATCCCACCTCACCGCACTCCAGTTAACCGTAACCAAACTCACCCTACCTCATAGAACTTTAACCTACCTTACCCAACCCACCTCACCGTATCTCATCTCACCCTATCCCACCTTGCTCTATCCCACCTCCTCTTTTCTCGTACTTCCCCGTATCACTCTCCCTCACATTACCCTTACCCACCTCACCCTATTTCTGACACACCCTAACTCACCTCACCCTAGCATCACCATACCCCTGCATATCCTACCTAACCTTACCCTGCCCCACTGTATTCTACCTCACCACACTTTACCCTACCCCACCTGCCCCTTCCTCATATTCCCTCACCTCACTCTCATCACCTCACTCTTCCCCAAATCACCCATCCCAACCCGCCCTACTTCAACACACTGTACCCTATCTCGCCATATGAGTAAATGATATCCAATCATCGTGAGTCGTTATACCTTCCACTCGTGTGATGAATAATCCTTTATCCATCAGCGTGACTGGCCGAGCACATTCTCACTCCTTTTCGTTCAACAACAATTTTGAACTAAATGCAACGAGGCATGAAAACGATCATTTACAATGTTTCTTGATTAAATTAGAAGTCAAGTAAACGCCATGTTTAATACAGCTCTGTGTAGCTGCTGTTTGAAAACTTTGCTGGGCATGAAAGACGTTTAATCGAGGGTAGGTCAAAGTTGAAACCGTTGATCTGCAACTCCCATGAACGAATCCGGGTGTGTGGCCATTAATAATCTGAGCACCAATTGGTTCGTTCTGTCGGAGGTAATTGGAGGCCCATGTGCACATCACCGAGCTCTGTATCCAGGCTACCGTGTCTGGTCTAAAGCCTGCAGTGTTACTCAAATAGAGAATGGAAATACCTTTATTTTTCTTTGTTCGTTGCAGTCAGGAATATTTGCATAATAAACTCTGGAAACGTATCTCTTGCTTATATTTCGACTATCACTGTTTATAGGTATAGGTTTTTGTAATTTTATTCATATCTTATTGTCTGTATTTGTTGGTTTACTGGGGACTGTAAATACAAATAATTATATTTAATTCGTTTTTATGGTATCCTTTGCAATGTAATTTTGATTTATTGTTTTATTTATTTCTGTTATAGTGTGCCCGCGGTGTTGGTCAACTGTACGATGCGGCTGTGGTGTCCTGTATTCTGCTAGGACGACATCACTGATGTATTCTGATACACAATGGATGTTGTTCTGCTATACAGTGATCTGTATTTTGTGTGTGATGTTATCTATACCAATAGTATACTTAGATCCATACTAATGGTATCCTGTGGCCATGCAGTATTGTGATCTGCGTTAGCTCCAGGGTTTGACGGAGTCCGCTATAGCAGGTATTTAAAATGCCTCTTTTTGTGACCAAAGTGTCGTATTAAAATATATATTGTGACATGAATCCATAGGAAGAGAAACCCCAAACTGATTTCGACTGACTTTTGATATTCAGAATTTCTTAAGCACGTCCTTATTTTAGCCCACGAAATTGAGCTTACATACATTCGGTCGACTTGACCTTTGTCATCGTGCTATAAAGAAAGGCGATAATATTTTTCAGCCAATTCAGTTGACTCACTAGCGGTAATTTTCTACTCTTTTTTTTACGCGAGTACTCAAGCAGAGACCGTGTTGTGAATACTTGAGTAAGATATTGTGGCAGTAACATCACAAGCAGAGACCGTGGTGGAAATACTTGAGTAAGATATTGTAGCAGTAACATCACAAGCAGAGACCGTGTTGTATATACTTGAGTAAGATATTATGGCAGTAACATCCCAAGCAGAGACCGTGTTGGAAATACTTGAGTAAGATATTGTAGCAGTAACATCACAAGCAGAGACCGTGTTGTGAATACTTGAGTAAGATATTGTAGCAGTAACATCACAAGCAGAGACCGTGTTGGAAATACTTGAGTAAGATATTATGGCAGTAACATCACAAGCAGAGACCGTGTTGGAAATACTTGAGTAAGATATTGTAGCAGTAACATCACAAGCAGAGACCGTGTTGGAAATACTTGAGTAAGATATTATGGCAGTAACATCACAAGCAGAGACCGTGTTGGAAATACTTGAGTAAGATATTGTAGCAGTAACATCACAAGCAGAGACCGTGTTGGAAATACTTGAGTAAGATATTATGGCAGTAACATCACAAGCAGAGACCGTGTTGGAAATACTTGAGTAAGATATTGTAGCAGTAACATCACAAGCAGAGACCGTGTTGGAAATACTTGAGTAAGATATTATGGCAGTAACATCACAAGCAGAGACCGTGTTGTATATACTTGAGCAAGATATTATGGCAGTAACATCACAATCAGAGACCGTGTTGGAAATACTTGAGTAAGATATTATGGCAGTAACATCACAAGCAGAAACCGTGTTGTGAATACTTGAGTGAGATATTGTGGCAGTAACATCACAAACAGAGACCGTGCTGTGAATACTTGAGTAAGATATTGTGGCAGTAACATTACAAGCAGAGACCGTGTTGGAAATACTTGAGTAAGATATTGTGGCAGTAACATCACAAGCAGAGACCGTGTTGGAAATACTTGAGTAAGATATTGTGGCAGTAACATCCCAAGCAGAGACCGTGTTGGAAATACTTGAGTAAGATATTGTGGCAGTAACACCACAAGCAGAGACCGTGTTGTGAATACTTGAGTAAGATATTGTGGCAGTAACATCACAAGCAGAGACCGTGTTGTGAATACTTGAGTAAGATATTGTGGCAGTAACATCACAAGCAGAGACCGTGTTGGAAATACTTGAGTAAGATATTGTGGCAGTAAAATCACAAGCAGAGACCGTGTGGGAAATACTTGAGTAAGATAATGTGGCAGTAACATCAAAAGCAGAGACCGTGTTGTGAATGCTTGAGTAAGATATTATGGCAGTAACATCACAAGCAAAGACCGTGTTAGAAATACTTGAATAAGATATTGCGGCAGTAAAATCACAAGCAGAGACCGGGTTGGAAATACTTGAGTAAGATATTGTGGCAGTAACATCACAAGCAGAGACCGTGTTGGAAATACTTGAGTAAGATATTGTGGCAGTAACATCACAAGTTGAGACCATGTTGGAAATACTTGAGTAAGATATTGTGGCAGTAACCTCACAAGCAGAGGCCGTGTTGGAAATACTTGAGTAAGATATTGTGGCCTTAACATCACAAGCAGAAACCGTGTTGGAAATACTTGAGTAAGATATTATGGCAGTGACATCACAAACAGAGATTCCGTCGTAACATTTTCTCACCATGACAATATAAATTTTCTCTATTACTTCTTAAAATGCGCAGTTTAATTACCGACTAAAGTTTTGGCCCTTTTTCTTTGCCATGTTTGACGTAATGTAAACAATCTTTTCGTAATGTTACCAACTGAAATTTTAGCAGTTTTCCAAGACATGTTTTAGCCGTTTTCCCTTTGACGTGTTCGACGTATTGTTGTTAATCATTTTGGGAATGCTAAAGCGAGGCATCTCGTGAATAAAGGATCTTTGTTGCATGTTTTATTGATTGATCACGAATTAGAATACGTTCGGAATCAAATGCACATATGCGAGCTGTTCCATCTGCCATTGGCGAGTCATAGAGTTCTCATTATATTGGTCATGACGAGACTGAGATCTATGTTGCCCTCTTGATATGTTCTGGTCATATAGTTCTCATTATATTGGTCATGACGAGAGTGAGATCTATGTTGCCCTCTTGATATGTTCTGGTCATACAGTTCTTATTATATTGGTTATGACGAGAGTGAGATCTATGTTGCCCTCTTGATATGTTCTGGTCATATAGTTCTCATTATATTGGTCATGACGAGAGTGAGATCTATGTTGCTCTCTTGATATGTTCTGGTCATATAGTTCTCATTATATTGGTCATGACGAGAGTGAGATCTATGTTGCCCTCTTGATATGTTCTGGTCATATAGTTCTCATTAAATTGGTCATGACGAGATTGAGATCTATGTCGCCCTCTTGATATGTTCTGGTCATATAGTTCTCATTATATTGGTCATGACGAGAGTGAGATCTATGTTGCCCTCTTGATATGTTCTGGTCATATAGTTCTCATTATATTGGTCATGACGAGAGTGAGATCTATGTTGCCCCCTTGATATGTTCTGGTCATATAGTTCTCATTATATTGGTCATGACGAGAGTGAGATCTATGTTGCCCTCTTGATATGTTCTGGTCATATAGTTCTCATTATATTGGTCATTACGAGAGTGAGATCTATGTTGCCCTCTTGATATGTTCTGGTCATATAGTTTTCATCAAATTGGTCATGACGAGAGTGAGATCTATGTTGCCCTCTTGATATGTTCTGGTCATATAGTTCTCATTATATTGGTCATGACGAGAGTGAGATCTATGGTGCCCTCTTGATATGTTCTGGTCATATAGTTCTCATTAAATTGGTTATGACGAGAGTGAGATCTATGTTGCCCTCTTGATATGTTCTGGAGTCTAACCCAAACGACCCCGGCAATAGGGTGATTAATGATGATGACAAAATGAAGGCAATTAGGAAGTCGTAGCTATAAGCACTCTACGGCCTGTTCTTTGCTATGTATACGTACCTCTTGCAATCCTCCCAGAGCATATTGGAGCCTCCTCCCAGGGAGTCCCAATGATGAGGAAGGTGTTAATAACGAGGCTAATGGCCTGAGTGGTACTGAGGAGGCCTGATTGCTCTTGCTGGGGTCTGAGCGTTATTGTGGTGGCTTGAGAGCTTCTGTGGTGGCCAGAGCTCTATTTCTTTTGCATGGGGGCTACTGCGATGGAATGAGCGCTTCTGTGGCAACCTGAACACTACTTTTATGGCCTGAATGCACTTACTGCGGGAGCCTGATTGCCACTGCGGTGGTGCCGGGGCCCGAGCGCTACTGCGGTGGTCTGAGAGTCTCTGCGGTGGCCTTAGCTGCAATGGCCCGAGCGCTACTGCGGTGGTCTGAGAGCCTCTGCGGTGGCCTAAGCGCAGCTGCAGTGGCCCGAGCGCTACTGCGGTGGTCTGAGAGCCTCCGCGGTGGCCTAAGCGCAGCTGCAGTGGTCGGAACGCTACTGCGGCGGTCTGCGAGCCTCTGCGGTGGCCTTAGCGCAGCTGCAGTGACCGGAACGCTACTGCGGGGGTCTAAGAGTCTCTGCGGTAGCCTAAGCGCAGCTGCAGTGACCGGAACGCTACTGCGGAGGTCTAAGAGTCTCTGCGGTAGCCTAAGCGCAGCTGCAGTGACCGGAACGCTACTGCGGAGGTCTAAGAGTCTCTGCGGTAACCTAAGCGCAGCTGCAGTGACCGGAACGCTACTGCGGGGGTCTAAGAGTCTCTGCGGTAGCCTAAGAGCAGCTGCATTGGCCGGAGCGCTACTGCGGGGGTCTGAGAGTCTCTGCGGTAGCCTAAGCGCAGCTACAGAGGCCGGAGCGCTACTGCGGTGGTCTAAGAGCCTCTGCGGTAGCCTAAGCGCAGCTGCAGTGGCCGGAGCGCAGCTGCGGGGGTCTTGTCGCGTCTATTGCAAATCATATGTAATCTTACATATAAATACACATGTAAAGTACATATGTAATTCCAAACCTTCAGTAATCCTCTGCCATCATCCCGTTGGAGTCATATCTATAATTGCTGTGCGGTTGTAGAGGATTGTAATTGTGTGGAGCGTTTATTGCTTTTGTTGCAAAACTTCTGCAGCACCGATCCAGTCAACTTATTGTTTTGCAGCTTAGTTGTTTGATTGCCCGAGTAAATGAATAAAATGTCTAGTCAGCTAGGTGCCTTAAGGCAGTCTAGCTAGCAAGAAGTCATAAGTGTGATTGGTCAGCAAGGAGTCATATGACCGTCGCGTCATCAAACAGTCACATCGCAGCCTAGCCAGCAAGGAATCATAGGGCAGTCTCGCCAACATAAAATCCCAGAGCAGCCTAGATAGCAAGGACTAATAGAGCAGTCATATCAGCAAGGAGTAATAGAGCAGTCATATCAGCAAGGAGTAATAGAGCAGTTATATCAGCAAGGAGTAATAGAGCAGTCATATCAGCAAGGAGTAATTGAGCAGTCATATCAGCAAGGAGTAATAAAGCAGTCATACCAGTAAGGAGAAATAGAGCAGCCATATCAGCAAGGAGTAATAGAGCAGTCATATCAGCAAGGAGTAATAGAGAAGTAATATCAGCAAGGAGTAATAGAGCAGTCATATCAGCAAAGAGTAATTGAGCAGTCTTATCAGCAAGGAGTTCTAAAACAGTCCAGTCGGCAATGATTTAACAATTTTTAGTAGATGTGGAGTAATTAAGTAGTCTAGTAAGCACTGGAGTCGTAAGGCAATCTATTCAGCACTGGAGTCATAAGGTAATCTAGTCAGCACTGGAGTCATAAGGCAATCTATTCAGCACTGGAGTCATAAGGCGATCTATTCAGCCTGGAGGCACTTACTCTTTCTAAACACACTGGTATGCCTCCCGTTTTTTCTTAAGCCCAAGTGCATGCTACCTACAGATGCCACTCACTCTTTTTCAGCTCACCCTCACATTCCTATCGCTCTTTTTCCAATTACGTCCATGCCTTCGCTCGTTTCTTAGCTCGTGTGAATGTAATTGGCTCTTTTTCTGCATGCCCTCTCCCAAATTTTCAATTTTTCTGCATCCGCTCTTGCCTGTCGCTCTTTTGTAGCAAACGGCCTTTCCCCTCGCTCATGTTTTCACATGTCCATGTCTCCCACCCTTTTTCCCATATGTCCATGCCCACGCTCCTTTTCTAAGAAAAATCATGCTCGTCGCTTTTTTTTTATGCACAAGGCCATTCCGTCGTTTATTTTCTGCTCACAGTTATGCTTTTCTCTGATTTTTTCAACGCATATTTACGCATCTTGTTCTTTTCCCGCATGCCTGCGTATCTTTTACACTGAATGGGCCCTTGAAATCCGTGTAAGCTTGGCATCCCGAAGCACTCGCAAGCCGTCCGATAAAAGAATTACCGGCAAAAAGAAACACGTCCCGCTAGCGTTATTGTGAATTCGGTAAATTCCGCATGCGGAAGAACAGCGATGTTTGTAGTCATTAATCCTGGACCAGTTTAAACAAACTATTTCTGTTCTGAAAACAAATATTTTCATCGCACATTTAGCAGTCATAACCAAGAAATATTTATGCTTGAACAGTTGGATTCTCTTGTTAGTTGAAACCTGGATGAGAATTCCCGTGGAGTGCTGGTTCACGATGGCCTGTCAAACATGATTAGTACACATTTTGACGTACGCCAGAGAGTAATGAACACTGATCTTGTCGTGCGTCATATAGCAATTAATACTGATCTTTTCGTGCGTAATATAGCAATTATTACTGATATTGATGTTCGTCATATAACAATTAATACTGATCTTAGCGAGCGTCATATAGCAATTAATTCTGATCTTGTCGTGCGTCATATAGCAATTAATATAGATCTTGACGTGCGCCATATAACAATTATTACTGACATTGACGTGCGTCATATAGCAATTAATACTGAATTTGTCGTGCGTCATATAGCAATTAATACTGATCTTGTCGTGCGTCATATAGCAATTTATACTGATCTTGACGTGCGTCAGATAGCAATTAATACTGATCTTGAAGTGCGTCATATAACAATTAATACTGATCTTGTCGTGCGTCGTATAGCAATTAATACTGATCATGTCGTGCGTCATATAACAATTAATACTGACATTGACGTGCGTCATATAGCAATTAATACTGATCTTAGCGTGCGTCATACAGCAATTAATACTGATCTTGTCGTGCGTCATATAGCAATTAATATTGATCTTGTCGTGCGCCATATAGCAATTAATACTGATCTTGTCGTGCGTCATATAGCAATTAATACTGATCTTGTCGTGCGTCATACAGCAGTTAATACTGATCTTGTCGTGCGTCATATAGCAATTAATACTGATCTTGTCGTGCGTCATATAGCAATTAATACTGATCTTATCGTGCGTCAATTAACAATTAATACTGATCTTGTCGTGCGTCATACAGCAATTAATACTGATCTTATCGTGCGTCAAATAACAATTAATACTGATCTTGTCGTGCGTCGTATAGCAATTAATACTGATCATGTCGTGCGTCATATAACAATTAATACTGACATTGACGTGCGTCATATAGCAATTAATACTGATCTTAGCGTGCGTCATACAGCAATTAATACTGATCTTGTCGTGCGTCAAATAGCAATTAATACTGATCTTGTCGTGCGCCATATATCAATTAATACTGATCTTGTCGTGCGTCATATAGCAATTAATACTGATCTTGTCGTGCGTCATACAGCAGTTAATACTGATCTTGTCGTGCGTCATATAGCAATTAATACTGATCTTATCGTGCGTCAAATAACAATTAATACTGATTTTGTCGTGCGTCATACAGCAATTAATACTGATCTTATCGTGCGTCAAATAACAATTAATACTGATTTTATCTTGCGTCATATAAGGAATAATACTCATATTGGTGTGTGTCATACGATAATTAATACTAATATTGACGTACGACATGTAATAATTTCAACTGATCATGACGAGTGCCATATGATAATAAACACCGAACTCGATGTACGTCATATAATAATAATTACTCATCTGATATTGACGTACTTCAAATAATAATTTATACTGATCTTGATTTGCGTCGTATAATAACAATTACTGATCTTGACGTGCATCCTGAAGTAGTTAATACTGAACTAGACGAATTGCATAAAGTGCGTAATAGAATAAAAGCAACAGATCTTGACGTGCATCCTGAAGTAGTTAATACTGAACTAGACGAATTGCATAAAGTGCGTAATAGAATAAAAGCAACAGATCTTGACGTGCATCCTGAAGTAGTTAATACTGAACTAGACGAATTGCATAAAGTGCGTAATAGAATAAAAGCAACAGATCTTGACGTGCATCCTGAAGTAGTTAATACTGAACTAGACGAATTGCATAAAGTGCGTAATAGAATAAAAGCAACAGATCTTGACGTGCATCCTGAAGTAGTTAATACTGAACTAGACGAATTGCATAAAGTGCGTAATAGAATAAAAGCAACAGATCTTGACGTGCATCCTGAAGTAGTTAATACTGAACTAGACGAATTGCATAAAGTGCGTAATAGAATAAAAGCAACAGATCTTGACGTGCATCCTGAAGTAGTTAATACTGAACTAGACGAATTGCATAAAGTGCGTAATAGAATAAAAGCAACAGATCTTGACGTGCATCCTGAAGTAGTTAATACTGAACTAGACGAATTGCATAAAG
>SDVV010040753.1:0-10505 GCA_016164225.1 Gammarus roeselii | reverse complement strand
GTTCTCAGCGTTTTAATATTGATTGCAGAACAAGATATTAACGTTCTAAGCGTTATAGGGTTGTTTGCAGAAGAAGAGATAAACGTCTTCAGCTTTTTAGGGTTGATTGCAGAAGAAGAAATAAACGTCTTCGGCATTTTAGTGTTGATTGCAGAAGAAGAGATATACGTTTTCCGCAGTTCAGGGTTCATTTCAGAAGAAAAGATAACCGTCCTCAGCGTTTTAGGGTTGATTGCAGGAGAATAGTTAAACGTCCTCAGCGTTATAGGAATGATTACAGAAGAAGATAAAAACGTCCTCAGCGTTTTAGGATTGATTGCAAAAGAAAAGATAAACTGCCTCAGCGTTGTAGGCTCGTTCGCAAAATAAGAGATAAACGTCCTCAGCGTTTTGGGGTTGATTGCAGATGAAGAGATAAACGTCCTCGGCGTTATAGAGATGATTTCAGAAGAGTAGATAAACGTTCTCAGCGTTTTAATATTGATTGCAGAACAAGATATTAACGTTCTAAGCGTTATAGGGTTGTTTGCAGAAGAAGAGATAAACGTCTTCAGCTTTTTGGGGTTGATTGCAGAAGAAGAAATAAACGTCTTCGGCATTTTAGGGTTGATCGCAAAAGAAGAGATATACGTTTTCCGCAGTTCAGGGTTCATTTCAGAAGAAAAGATAACCGTCCTCAGCGTTCTATTGTTGATTGCAGAAGAAGAGATAAACGTCCTCAGCGTTATAGGGTTGATTGCAGAAGAAGAGATGAACGTCCTCAGCGTTCTAGGGTTGTTTGCAGAGTAAGAGATAAACGTCCTCAGCGTTATAGGGTTGATTGCAGAAGAAGAGATGAACGTCCTCAGCGTTATAGGGTTGTTTGCAGAAGAAGAGATAAACATCCTCAGCCTTTTAGGGTTGATTGCAGAAGAAGAAATAAACGTCCTCAGCGTTTTAGGATTGATTGAAGAAGAAGAGACAAACGTTCTCAGCGTTTTAGGGCTGATTGAAGAAGAAAAAGATGGACGTCGTCAGCCTTTTAGGGTTGATTGAAAAAGAAGAGATAAACGTCCCTAGCGTTTTAGGGTTGATCGCATAACAAAAGATAAACGTCATCAGCGTTTTACGGTTGATTGCAGGAGGTAAACGTCCGCAAAGATTTATTGTTGATTGCAGAAGGATAGATAAACGTCCTCAGCGTGTTAGGGTTTATTGCAGGAGTAGAGATAAACATTCACAGTGTTTTAGGGTTGATTGCAGAAGAAGATAGAAACGTCCCTAATGTTTTAGGATAGATAGCCGATTACGCGATAATCGTCCTCAGCGTTTTAGGGTTCATTGCAGAAGAAGAGATGAACATCCTGAGCGTTTTGAAGTTAATTGCAGAAGAAGATACAAACGTCATCAGCGTTTTAGGGTTGATTGCAGAAGTAGATATAAGCATCCTCAGCGTTTAAGGTTTGATTGCGAAAGAAGATATAAAAATCCTCAGTGTTTTAGGGTTGATGCAGAAGAAGAGATAAACGTCCTCAGCGTTTTAGGGTTGTTTTGCAGAATATGAGATAAACCTCCTCAGCGTTTTAGGGTTGATTGCAAAATAAATTATCTTCTCCAGCCTTGTAGGGTTGATTGCAGAAGAAGAGATAATTGTCCCCTGCGTTATAGGGTTCATTACAGAAGAAGAGATAAACGTCCTCAGCGTTTTAGAGCTGATTACATAAGACGAGATGAACGTCCATAGCGTTTTAGGGTTGATTACATAAAAAGAGATAAACATCCTCAGCGTTTAGGGTTGATTGCAGAAGAAGATATAAACGTCCTCAGCGTTTCATATTTGATTGCAGAAGAAGAGATAAACGTCCTCATTATTTTAAAGTTGATTACAGAAGAAGAGATAAACGTCCTCAGCGTTCTTCGATTGATTGCAGAGGAAGGGATAACGTTTTAGGGTTGATTGCATAAAAAGAATGAACGTCCTCAACGTCTTATGGTTGATTGCAGAAAAAGATATGAACTTCCTCAGCATTTCAGGGTTGATTGAAAAAAAGTTTGCAGAAGAAGAGATAAACGTCATCAGCGTTCTAGGATTGATTGCAGGAGTTAAACGTCCTCAGCATTTCATTGTTGATTACAGAAGGCAAGATAAACGCCCAATGCGTTCTAGGGTTTATTGCAGGAGAAGAAATAAACGTCCTCATCGTTTAAGGGTTGATTGCATAGAGAGAGATAAATTTCCTCAGCGGGTAAGGGTTGAATGCAGAAGAAGATATAAACGTCCTCAGCGTTTTAGGGTTGATTGCATAAGAAGAGATCAACGTCCTCAGCGTTTTAGGGTAATAGCAGAAGAAGAGATAAACGTCCTCAGCGCTTTACGGTTGATTGCAGAGGAAGGGATAAACGTCCTCAGCGTTTCAGTGTTTATCGCAGTGGAAGAGATAAACGTCCACAGCGTTTTAGGGTTGATTGCAGAAGAAGATATAAACATCTTCAGCGTTTTAGGATTGATTGCAGAAAAAGAGATGACCGTCCTCGGCGTTTTAAAGTTAATTGCAGAAGAAGATATAAATGTCCTCAGCGTTTAAGGGTTGATTGCAGAAGAAGAGATGAACGTCCTCAGCGTTTTACCGTTGATTGCAGAAGAAGAGACAAGCATCTACAGCATTTTTGGGTTGATTGCAGAATAGGCGATAAACGTCGTCAGCGTTTTAAGGATGATTACCGAAGAAGATATAAACTCCCTCAGCGTTCTAGGGTTAATTACAGAAGAAGCGACAAACTTTTCCAGCGTTTTAGAGTTGATTGTAGTAGGAGAGATGAACGTCCTCTGCATTTTAATGCTGATTGCATAAGAAGAGATAAACGTCCTCAGCGTTTCAAGGTTGATTGCAGAAGAAGATATAAACGTCCACAACGTTTTAGGGTTGATTGCAAAAGAAGAGATAAACGTTCTCCGCGGTTCAGGGTTCATTGCAGAAGAAGAGGAAACCGTTTTCAGCGTTCTATTGTGGATTGCAGAATAAGAGATAACGTCTTCAGCGTTCAGGGTTGATTTCAGAAGAAGATCTTAACGTCCTCAGCGTTTTAGGCTTGATTGCAGAAGAAGAGATAGACGTCCTCGGCGTTATATGATTGATTGCGGAAGAAGAGATAAACGTCCTCAGCGTTTAAGGGTTGATTGCAGAAGAAGAGATAAACGTACTCAGCGTTTTAGGGTTGATAACAGAAGAAAAAATAATCATCTTCAGCGTTTTAGGGTTGACTGCAGATTAATCGATAAACGTCCTCAGCGTTTCGTGGTTAATTGCAGAAGCAGAGATAAATGTCCATAGCGTTTTAGGGTTATTTACAGAAGAAATGAACGTCCTCAGCGTTCTAGGGTTGATTACCGAAGCAGAGATAAGCATCCTCAGCGTTTAAGGGTTGGTTGCAGAAGAAGAGATAAACGTACTGAGCGTTTCAGGGTTGATAACAGAAGAAGAGATAAACATCTTCAGCATTTTAGGGTTGATTGCAGAAGAAGAGATAAAAATCTTCAGCGTTTTATGATTGATTGCAGAAGAAGACATAAACGTCCTCAGCGTTTTAGGGTAGACTGCAGAAGAAGAGATATAATACTCTCAGTAATACATGGTAAACTGCACAATGAGGAAAAATACTTTCAGTATTGTAGAAGAGACAATGCCCTCGTTATTTGACGATAAACGCCCCAGGACGAGACAAAATACTCTAAATAATACTCAGTAGACTGCACAGAAGACACAGAAACAAATTTTCTCTCTAAGTCAGGGTAGACTGCTAAAGAAGAGATAAAATACTCTAAGTGCATAGCTGGTAAATTATAAGGGAGAGCAGAACTTCTTCTAACGCTTAGTCAAGAACGTGCACTCTGACTCATAGTCAAGGATGTGCACTCTGATACATCATAGTCAAGTACTTGCCATCTGACACATAGTCAAGGACGGGCACTCTGTAACATATTCAATCACGGACACTCTGTCACATAGTCATGGACGGGCACTCTGTCACATAGTCAAGGACGGGCACTCTATCACATAGTCAAGGACGGGCACTCTGTCACATAGTCAAGGACGTACACTGTGATACATCGTAGTCAAAGAAGTGCAATCCGACACATTGTCAAGGACGGCCACTCTGTCACATAGTCAAAGACGGGCACTCTGTCACATAGTCAAGGACGTGCACTGTGATACATCATAGTCAAGGAAGTGCGCTTCGACACATTGTCAAGGACGGGCAATTTGTCACATAGTCAAGGGCCCTAGTCGCTCAAGCGATTGCGACTCCCCACCCCTCCCCCCCAGCTCGACAGAGCGTGTATGGGCGGGCCTTACATCATTTAAGATTTAGGAAACCGACCAGAATGTCTCATTCGGAAACAGGTAGACACAAACCAACAACCATCAGCTTCTAATGGTCGTATATATAATAGAGAGAGGTCGACGCGCTACCCACTTTACCATCGAGCTGCAACCGAACTACACAAGGAGAGACAAAATGTCTCCAGCATTGCAGCGAAAACTGCAGGAGAAGAGACATAATAACCCCAGTGTAGCAGCGTAGACTGCACGAGAAGAAAAGAAATATCGCACAGTATTGCAGCGTAGACTGCGCGCGTAGAGACAAAATGCCGCCAGTGTTGCAGGGTAGACTGCACAAAAAGAGAAAAAACACCTAGTATTGCAGAGTAGACTGCGTGAGGAGACAAAATGCCCCCACTATTTCTTGGTAGACTGCACGAGAGGAGACAAAATGCCCCCAGTGTTGCACCGAAGACTGTAGGGAAAGAAAGGAAATGTCGCAGCATTGCAGCGTAGGCTGCACAAGAAGTAAACGGACCTCCGGGTCCAAGTTTAGGCTTGTGTTGAGGTCAGCCGACCGGTGGACGGAGTGACGGGCGTCTGAGGAATGCAGCGTGACCTGAATATTTCAGCCTACAAGTGACTCCACAAGATTGATTCTCAGCCGGGCAGTCGAGAGGAATGCATGGGAATGGGAATACTCCCGCGATGAGTTACAGCAAGTTGAACGAGGACACATGATAATAATGTTAATAGTACAATGATGAGTTAACGATGGTGAACGCACATAGTGATAAAGATAGTAGTACAATAATGAGTGAAAAGGTGGTTAATGCAAATTATAATGAAAACAATATTTGAATGACGATTTGCAAAGTTTGCAGTGTTATCGCCAATGTAGAAATACTACTTTTATTACATTCCGAATATTATATTATGCCAGGAACAGTAAACACGAGCACAGTTACATAAATAATCCTATTTGAGTCAAACTTAAATGTAACCGCACTAGGACAAAAGAGGACGGATCGTAGGCAACAGAGTGTTCGAGAATTCAAGTAATAGCAGTCGTATTGGTACTTTCGGGCCTCCCCTTCCGTCCCCCGCAGTCATCTGTTGTTGTTGTTGTTGCTAAACCCTGGCTCCTCGTGCGATGGAGAAGCCATGGCCGGCGCTCAACCCGAAAAGCCGGTAACCACCACCCTCTGCACGTTGAGAATCTATCAGCAGGTGCAGGCTCTTATGTTAGACCTACACCCCCGAGGAAGTTAACTATGACTCGCGGCTGTTTCCTAAGATCACGCACCGATGTGATATTATGATTGTGATTACCGGCTGCAGAACAACCCCAACTCCTCCACTTCCACCTCAGGTGGGTGACTTTGAAAGACCGTGTTGAGTCCATAGTCAGGCTGCGCAAGAGCTATGAAGTGTATCAGTTTGTGCATAGATGTGTTATAAGGGAGACGAGGAATAGCCGTGTTAAGGGAGCCGATGTATGAAGCCGTCTTGTTATGTAGGTTCCGTTGGTTGTGACGCGGGTTCAATAGGTGGTGGAAGGGATGTGTCGGGTCCACAATCTTGTTAGAAAATTGTCTCCCTCTCATAACGAAATGATGCTCGATGTTTGACAGGAAAGATCGTGGTTTCCTCATGCAGATAGGAAATGGATGCGGTACGAGTACAACCCGTTGCGATACGCAATGCTGTGTTGTGTACTCTTTGAAGGGAATTAATGTGTGCGGGTGCAAGGTCAGATAATCAGACGCTGGTTGAGTAGGACATGATGGGCCTGATGAACTGTTTATATAGTGTTGTAATTGATTCTTTGGAATAACCGTAGGTAGTTGTGGTGAGTGCCCGGGATACGCTCAGTCTAGGTTTGACTTTAGAACTGATGATGTTTGTGTGAGATATGAACGTCATCCCAATATCATAAGTTACTCGAAAGATAGTGGTAGTGGGACTGCGGGGTATAGGAGTGCTGTTGAGCGTGACGTGGGGGTGGATGCGGTATTCAGTCTTATCTGGTGTTAATATTGCGAGGGATGACTTGCTTGTGGTTACTTTCCTTCTGGTGTCCAGCAGCCAGACCTCAAGAGAGTTCATGTAGTGCTGGAGGTGTGCAGCTGCCGTCTTGTGTTTGTGGTGGTGTGTGATCATTGTGAGGTCATCCGTGTATGAGCTTGTGTTGGTGTTGGAATCGGTTAGTGTAGGATTCGGTTGGGGAGTTTAAAGGGAGAGGGAAAGGACGACACACTGTGGGACACCATTGGGGAGAAAAATAAAGAAAGCAAACGTATTTTCTCCCTAAAAAACATCCTGTAAGCCAAAGATCTCCCTAAAGAATTCAAGAAGATAATTGGATATAGATTCATTAGCCACACGGCAAAATCAACCCGTGAGATCCAACGATCAACGGAAATCCTGTAAAATCTGTTACTCGTGGTTTATTCTTCATGCCTCTGAAGTATTGTAAGGTGCTTAACGCATTCATGTGATGGGCAAAGATATTGATGTCACGTTTGACCTGTTAAACTCCACCCTCGTAAAATAAATGAAATCTGGATTGTTGAACGATGGCATAAAATAGTGTATTAATATCCATATACGATAAAAAAATCTGTTTAGCGAAGGAAAATCTCCTGTCTACCAGCTTACATGTCGCGAAATAAACTCATCATTCGGTAGACCTGCACCATCTTTTTCCTTCGATAAACGACTGTCAAAATAGACTGGTCATGACCTAATGCATGGGAAATTGAACATGGGCAACGACAGACATCGAATAATTCCCTCCAGCGCGTGGTGCTTATGAGCTTTTCAACATCGGGCATCAACGGAGAATATTGTTTTGACCTTCCCGTTCGTCTGAGACCACAATGAACCTGATAATCTTCACTACCAATGTACCCCAATCTTGATACCAGGTAGGATTCTCCACTTAGGAAAGGGAAAAACATGAAAAAAATGGTTGAATGGTCTGGTAAAGCCCCTGAAACGGAAAAGTTGACTTAAACGAATTAAATTTATTGTTAGAGTGTGTAAATTTTGAAACACAAATTCAAACCACAGAAAATACTTATTCATCACATTTCATCCCAGAAAAATAATGAAAGGTTGTGAAATTCAGTGTTTTATTATGAAAAAAAAGCTCGGCACTACAACTCGGCTTTGAAATGAGCTCACAAGCTCATGGCACAGTCTCTATCTACGGTGGGATGGCTCGCCAGAGCTCGCCCGGCTACGTCTTTGGTAGGGCGATGGGCAGCTTCATCACACAATCTTCACATTGATGAGGGTTAGCGACGATGGGCAGCGTCATCATACCATCTCCACATTGATGAAAGTTAGAGACGCTCAAAAACCTTGAATTTAGATTATTAGAATGTGGCCGAAGCACAAACCACTTTGCGTCCGATATTATTTATTGGATCAACGTTAGAATCAACAACCCAGGAGCAAAACGATAAGCGTCTTTCTGAGTTACACTAACCTCTTGGCACTTGTGGCGCTTGTACGGTTTCATTTTCAAGCGCGTACAAAAAAATTCATGAGCAATACACTTACTGAAGTCGAATTTTCTGGCAACCAGTCAAATGGAGAGGAAATGATCTTCCTAAATCTCTTCACTCACAAGTCGGTTTGCTTCTGCCGTTGTCGTTGAAGCCTTGCGTCCTTGACCTGCACCTTTATAATTTTGTTAAACTCGGCACGATTCCTTGTTTAAGGTTATTGGAGAGGAAACCTTTAGGCATCCGAGAATGATCAATTGTTCTGCTCACTCGTGAACGTTACTAAGAGACTAGATACGTTGATTTTATTCTCAAGCATGATATCGCACAACATGTTGCACCTGATCAAGAGTAGCGAATAATAATAGAAAGTTTAGTATTAAAGAAAATATAGCATATAATGTATACTACAATCTTTATTAATTAAAAACTGTTGCAAAATATGCATTCTTTAAAATGTACTACAATAGAACATGTATTAGCACATGTACTACCACAGAAGAATCCCCTTAATTGTATTTGCAGAATATATTTAAATAAATGCATTTTTTTTGGTTGTACCTCTAAATTTTTTTACATGACGGCCAATATAATTAAACCACACCTGTCATATCGACAGGTTTCTTAGTGATGAATACAGTTATTAAAAATGTCAAAATTATATGTTGTGTTCCATGAGTTATTTCAAAAAACTAGCGCTGTATTATTAGAGTCATTTGCAGATGAGTATCAACCGAATAAAATAGGTTTGATCATTCCTAGCAGCTGATTTTAGTTCGCCGACTATCCCGATTTCTCGATCTTGTCAGTTTTTTCCAGTTTTATTAAGTTTTTATTTGAAAAATGTTTTTGACAAGGCCTAAGTGTATTCTCTCTCCCTGCCCTGATGCCAGTTGCTTCGTATTGCGAACATGATACACGTATCACTTTTGTTTACATATTTATGTTCTGATTTTATAATACAATGCAATGTTGTTTCCGGACCCATAAAAAAAACTCTTTGAACACATTTTGGTCCATTTTAAGGATATGGTTTAATAACGAGTAGTAATTTTTACCACTATTCGGTACCAGTCCAGACCAGTCAAGTAGCAGAGGGTCGCTATACCTGACGCTAACTTCTTTTACAGCTAACGTCAGATCAGTCCATTTCCTCTCCGCCAACTGTCATATCAGCCACAAGTTGTTTGAGCTGAAGTGAAGGGGTGCTAGCGCGCGTGTGCTGAAATATTTCTAGCGAAAAAGCTATGCTCCGTCGCAAACAGCTACATATACACATGACCTGTTTGGGATATCACTCTTCTATGTAGGATATGGCACTCTTACCTGTATGGGATTGCACTTTTACCTGTACATGATGGCCCTTTTCCCTGTTTGGGATCGCATTTATACCTGTATGGATGGCACTCTTACCTGTATGGGATGGCCCTTTCCCTTGTATGGGATAGCACTCTTGCCTCCTGTTTGGGATAATATTCTCAACTGTATGTGATGGCACTCTTACCTGAATGGGATTGCACTCTTACCTGTATAGAGAGACACTCTTCTCTGCATGGGATGACACTCTTTCCTGTATATGATGGGAATCTTGCACGTATGGATGGCATTCTTCTCTGTATGGATGGCACTCTTACCTGTATGCGTTGGTAGAGCAAGCCTTCGTCCTCGGCCAATCAGTCATCGGTTAAGCAGATGTTCCAAAAAGGACTATTATTAATAACAACACCTTCTTCTGCGATGAATTATTGATCCAAAAACAGTTTTGAACAAAATTGTCTTCCCTAAATTTGTATTGAACTATTCTTTGATATACAGATACAGATACAGACTATAATTTGAATTATTTTGAAAATTTACCTATATGACCTATATTGTTTCATAATGAACAAATGATTGAAGGGAGAAGGTGTGCTTGCTACTGGCTTGGATGTTGACTGGTGGAGGATGGGAAGGGAAGAGGTAAAGAAAAGAAGTGAAGGGGTTAGGGGGGAGGGGCAATGGATGAGGAACTCCTGGAACAAAACAGGCTTTGTGGAGGATTTAGCCTGCGGTGTCTTTTAGCCCGCGGTGTCCTGTTGGTAGAGTAGACTGCGTTGGGTCGCATTGGGTCATGGTGAGTTATGTTTGGTTATGTTAGGTCATGTTGCGTCGTGTTGGTTTACGTTCGGCCATGTTCGGCTAAGCAAGGTCATGATGGGTGGTGTTTGGCCGGTTGATTCGTTCTGATTGTCAGCAAATTTAATAGGTTGTATGGGATCTTGAATGGTAATATTAAGTGGTTAAAATTGGTTTGATAATTCGTATCGTCGACGAAAAAACGTCAGAAAACATCATTTGCATAGCTTGAATCAGATCAGCCGACATAGATAACACGCATTCCAAGTCAGAACTCATCCTGGGCATCGCCAGCAATAACCTTCTTGTCAACAACATTAATATTATTAAATCTCAAAACAAGAGCGATGTCGACAGGAGAAAATTAATTAAAAGTTAGAGAAATCACTGGAACTGCTGTGGTTACACACAGCAGGATCGAGGTGAGAAGTCGTAGCAGGATCGAGGTGAGAAGTCGTAGCAGGATCGAGGTGAGAAGTCGTAGCAGGATCGAGGTGAGAAGTCGTAGCAGGATCGAGGTGAGAAGTGTCGTAGCAGGATCGAGGTGAGAAGTCGTAGCAGGATCGAGGTGAGA
>SDVV010040752.1:0-10505 GCA_016164225.1 Gammarus roeselii | reverse complement strand
TATAAGTATTTTATTAAACCAAACTAGTTTTAATTTCCCAATGCATTGTGACTAAGAAAACGATGATCAGTCATTGCCCTCCTTATTCAATCACCCATTGATGAAACACTGCACCAAAATAAAGCATTAATTAAACTCAACGACCGGGTTCCTATACACGACAGCCATGTCGAATCAAACTTTTGAGTACTCACCGTGGATGATCCACATGACGATGAGGTTACCCAAGACGCTGACGCTGATCATAATTCCGAAGACCAGCGTCCAGGATACCTGCTGGAGCCAGGGTAGGTCGTAGGGTCGCTCTTGGACTAGGGTCGAGCAGGCCCACTCCAGCAGGGCTGTGAAGTTTTCGGAAGCAGCTGACTGGAGGGCCTCGGATGGGTATTGCGAGGAGGTCATCAGCAGACATTCTCGGAGAGAGTGGCTCAGGGTATGGTTTCCCGGCATCCAAAACAAAGGATCGTGCAGGGAGGGGGAACTCGAACCCGAAAGAAACGAACTTGAGAAGGAGGAAGAGGTGAACCAAAAGCCTGAGGTCGAGGGGACAACGCTTGAAGATGGTGCTGTTGGGAAGGTGGAGAATGGGCTGCTGGGTAAGAGTTGGTTGGAAGTGTTGCTAATGGGTTCTTGTATGAGGGAGAAGGTAGAATAGTACGAGGCAGAGTTGGAGGCAAAGTCTCTTTGATCGTAAACTAAGTCATGGGAAGGCATTTCTCTGTCAGGAACGGACAGAGGATACACTCGACCTGGAAGAAGGGACGAAAATTCTTCGGCGGAACTTTTGTTCAAAGTAGAGCCTCTTGGAGTTATTGATGTCATTAGTGATCTTGTTCTCTCGTACCTTGAAACTGTTGTTTGCTCGTTGTTTGGCAGTGCAATCAAATGGTTCATTTTAGTTGTGGAATCATTTTTCTTCAGTTGATTGGTCAATAAAGAAACATATGAATACATTTTGCCAGCGAGTAAACTCGTTGTTCCTGTTACTGATTAGGCATACAGCCGTCTTACAAAACCGCTTGCGTATCCTCACATCAATTTAAATTTGTTCGTGAGTAAGATCACAATAGAATAGACATATTGCAACACTGATTTAAAAATAGGCAATTCATTTATGAGTCCATCATCAATTTGTATGACTGTTCGCTCTAATCACCTACCACATACAATGTAAAAGTATTATCCAAAAAGGCATTGGCAATGACCACGGTACGTTTAACTGGATCAGAGAACACTTATATTAAATTACTCTGGAAGAAGAATAAGATGGGTTAGAAAGAGTTGATTTGGTGTGTTTCAATCTAATAGTATGTAGTCCTCTTGTATAGACGTACAGTCGTTTCTCCCTAATTAGGAGGGTGGCTAAGTTAGGCTGGCAGAGAAGGGGGAGGGAGGCTCTATCTCCCTCCCCCCTCACAAGACGGCCGGGTTTTTACCGGGCCTCAAACTAGAGGATGGCACTGCAGACGGTCATGGTGACCACTGGCACACGACGGCTGTCTAAAATAGAGTCATTATTCGCTGTCATGTCTGAGTTGGTAAAGGTCGAGTTTCTAATGTCGACATTTGATTGCATTTTCATTACGAGCAGGTACTCAACGACAAATGGTCCTGTCTTCAATGGGACAAGAACATTTGATTGCGACAGGTTTGCGTTACATAAAAAAATAGAAATGTGACCTCTCATGTACATAATATTTCTTTCATATAAAGGTTTATTTTCGTTAAGCGCAGTGTCATATGACTGAATTAAAAAACAATTGTCCTTGACAAGCGAGCCTGCAAAATAACTGCGAAGGCAGTCATTTTTTTAATTGATCAACCCTGAACAGAGACGACAATAATTCCGTTTGCTTTGAAGTATCAAATCGCTAGTTATCCCATTGATGTATTTACAATTGAGGGGTTGGGGAATAACGCGTCTGATCCCCTGCCTTCCGCAGCTAGCAGGATAATTAACAAGGCTCTTCTAGCAAAATCGCAAGAAGATAAATGTAAAGACTTCTGGAAAAAGTCAGTCTCTCAATCCTAAAAAGGAAGCACTTCCACTCGCGGTGGCGGGCCTAGCTGGGGAAGCAAACATTGCAAGGGTCTGGGGGGAGCATTTCCAGCACGTTGGTAATTCTGTTGGCACGGAAGAGAAGAGAGGTTGGGTGTGAAACACCCTCAATAATGTTCCTGCAGTTAACGAAATAGTTTCTGTGGCAGAGGTTAGGAGCATCGTCAAAGGTCTCATAAATAACAAAGCTGTTGGAAATGACGACATACCGAGTGAAGTGTTCAAGAATGCTTCCCACAGACTGACTGCAGTGCTTGCTCTCTTCCTTTCTGGTTGCATTCATGGCAAGGAGCAACCAAGAGAGGTAATGCATGTAACTGTGATTCTTCTTCTAAAATTTAAAGCGAAGGACCCTTCTAATATAATTAATTATTGCCCCATTGCTATTGCCACCTAAATTTCCAAGGTTCTTGAGCAGGTTATTCTTGCAAGAGGGCCATGGAACCGAAATGGCGATATTCGCATTGAAACAAACTGTTGAGTATTACAGATAAAAAGACTCGCCTACTTTTCTGTGTTATTTAGACGCGAAGAAAGCTTTTGACAGAGTAAACCATTGGAATTTGTTCAGAAAGTTAATTGAGAGTGGAGCCCTTCTTCATATTGTGCACTTGCTTGTATTTTGGTACAGGGAACAGGAATTCTTAGTGCGATGGGGTAGTTCGCACTATGAGGTCAGCTATTGCCACTGTTGTATAACGTGTACACTGATGAGTTGAATTACCTTCTAAGTAGAGAAAGCCAAGGGTGTCATGTCGCCAACTGCTGTGTTAACAATCTTAGTAATGCAAATGATATGGTGTTGTTAGCATCGACTCTCTCAGCATTGCAAAAGCTTCTTGATATCTGTTATAATTTTGCTGAACCTCATGATATTGTATATAACACTGCAAAAACTGTATGTATGCTAGTTAGACCGAATGGTCCTAGTTACTATCTATCGATTGAGATAAAACTAGGCGGTGTTGCACTGGATTATGTGGATGAATTTCAATATCTAGGCCCATCATCAAAGCAGATTGCACTGATGACATGGATGTTGCAAACAAACAAGGCGACAAAATGCAGTTGGTAACAGGCTGATACGAAAATTCTCGTTTGCACCAAAGGAAGCTAAAATCCAGCTCTTCAAATCAAATTGTTACCGATTTATTGTAATACACTTTGGAGAAAATACTTTCAATGTAGCGTGAGGAAATTGACAGTGAGTTATAATGACACATTTAGACGGCTGATGCAGGTCCCTCGCTCGACTTCAGCGAGCAGGTTTTTGACTAAAGGTACTGTTCCGTAAAGCGGCACACAGTCTTATGACTCGAGTTATGAGCTCCTCAAATGAGATCCTCGTTGCAATCTGCTCTGGTGATGCCCTCGCCGCCTCGTCATTGTTAAGGCAATGGAAATAATCACTATACACATAGGCAGGATAGAGTTGTATGTCGTAGCTTATTCATAGTTGTGTGCGGTAATTTTATAACTTTGTTTTCACTGTAACCACTGTAACACTGTAAATACTATGCCCATGTTGGTTGTTAATAAAGCTTTTATTATTAGTATTATTCTCTAGTAATATGTCAAGAAAGTGAACTTCTGTAAAAGGAAATAGCATTTGATGATGATACTTGAAACAACTAAAATCAGCACCTGAACAGAAAAACACCGACCCACGGTGTTGATCGGAGATTGTCACAGATGGAGTGGCTTCGTTCTCCACCAGTCACAGAGGGTCAATAGTGATTGGGGGAGGGTTGCAAATAGAAACGGTCACTGGTTCAGCACCGGCATTAATAGAGAGGCTCGTACGCCCTGTACTGCCGCAGAAGAAGAAGAAGACCGTTGCCCCTGAACCGGCATTGATGAAAAAGGCTGTAGTCCCTGAACCGGCATTAATGGAGAAGGTCGTTGCCCCTAAGCCGGCATAGATGGAGAAGGTCGTTAGTCCTGCGCCATCGCAGATGAATAGAGCTGTTAGCTTTGCAACGGCAAAGATGGAGAGGGTCGCTGAACCTCCGCTAGCACAGATAAAGACCGTCGTTTGTCCACTAACCTGTACAAACGGAATGATAGTTGATTCTCATCCGGCCACAGATGGAGAGGGTAGCTGTTCTTCCACCGGAACAAATGAAGTGGGTAGCTGTTACACGACCGGCAGGCAGAGGGGGAGCATGTTGTTGGTCCTTCACTGGCAAGAGATGGAGAGGGTCGTTAGCCCTTCACCAGCAAAGATGGAGAACGTCGCTGGTTCTCAACCGGTCACAGATGGTATGAGTGGTTGATCCTCCACCGGCTCATATGGGACAATCGTTGATTTCCCACCGGCTCAGATGGAAAGGGTCATCGTCGCAAATAGAGAGGGTGATTGGTTTTACCCCTGCACTTATGGAGATTATCGTTGATCGTGCATCGCTACAGATGTATAGGGTGTTGGTTCTAAGTGGAAGGAGTCTCTGAACCGACACCGGCATAGATGAAGAGGGTTGACGGTTCTGCACTCCGCAGATAGAAAGGGTCGTCAGCTCTGCACCGGAATAGATGAAGAAGGTTGTTGGTCCTACACGACCTCTGATTGATATCATGGTTGGCTGTTCACCGCATTGAAGAGGGGACTAATTTACTGAGACAAGTCTTCTCATAGGGCGGTCCGAGTCGATAATTATACGCATCATAAACAAGTGACGCAATCATTACATAATAAAGTAATTTGGGTTGTTTTGTTACTATCCTATTATATGCAAGCAGAATGTAATTAAGATATTACAGGAGTTGTTGATAAATTAGGTTACGGCGTTCACTGCTAGACTTTAGTTTGATGCACCGTGGGGTGGAGTTGCATCTCAGAGTGCAGGACCCTTAACTATGCCAAAGTATTATTCTGTTAATAAGCAATGAATAAAGTATCTAATCGGTCGACCTATTTGTGTTATACCCACCTCACTGACTCGTGATTTAAAGTAGGCTGCAAGTCACTTGTGCAGTGATATGATGTGAGCCTGACAGTGTCTCTCTTAAGGACATGTTTTCCTGAAGGCAGGAGATTGTGGGCACAGATAAGCTACCATTCTCGTCCTCTATTCCCACTCATTTAATAAGACCGATGTCTTTTTGCACGATAAAAACCGGAGATAGAGCTCTAACAACGCAGATCTTCACTGGTGCCCCAAGTGAGGATGAGAATGTCAGTATATCCATGCGCATGAGGGACACAGTCAGGCTGAAATAAAAATTACACGTTGAAAGACTCAACAGATAAGGGTTATCGTGAACCGGTGTCGGACATTCACTGCAGCTGAGATTGTCGGAGGAAGATTTATGTTAATCAAAACGTTATCTATCATAATTTTGATATCGCAGATAGCATGCGTGAGTTGATATGTTTTTTATGACACTTGAATTCCTGCCCTTGATAATTTTTAATTTATGAATATTTTTGGCCGAGTCATCTTCCTTTTATAGGCCGTTCTTTGCTGGCCGGTGTTTCCGGTGTGAATTGGGTCATCGCCCGTCGTAACTTGTATAAGTGCACACTCCCTAAAGTACTCGCAGAGATATAATCGTCCTCGAAAATAAAACATCAAATTTGCTCGTGCTTTCCACATTTCCTTATTAGATTTCGTACGCTGGGTTGTAAATGAGTTTCAGCTTACTGAATAAGAGAGTTACGCCCAAAACAGTAATAAAAAAAGTATGAACGTAATAAAATCAATACGTGTGTAATAAAATCAATACGTGTGTCGATATTCGTGTCGATAAAGAAATAATTTTATTGACATAATATTTTTGAATAACGATAAAAAAATGTATTTCCAAAAAACACTTTCAGTAACGAAGTTTGTGGGGTCGTGATCGGTGCACCTTGCGAAAACCGATTTTCTAATGTCATCGTTTTGGGTCATAAACATGTGTTTATACATTATTCATTCATTTGTTCAATGTTGGTTAGTCTACGCTGAACACGAAACTGCTCTGGGTTTCGTGGAATGTTCTAACTTAAGCTGACAACGTATACTGCAGGCAAGAAAAAATTCCAATGGAGCTACTATACACATGCACAAACTAAAACCCACATTAAATATTTCACACGACTACGAAAAAAATTGAATCGTCGTACAATCGGGGGTCGGACTATTAGAATCATCCGGTAATCTTGGGTCCGACAGTGGGAACCGTGCGACAAGCACTCACACTCCTTGGACAGTCTGACAACAGCGGATAAGATGGTTTTCAATTGACATACCCTCGTTTTTGTTAAAAATCACTTACAACCATGGAAACATAAGAGGATTTGATTCAATTGACTCGGCTGGGGTGCATTTGCAGGAAATCAGCTAATTGAAATCCTCAGATTGTGGTATTACTGAAATTTATATGTAAATACGAGTTTCTAAAAATACAACCTTTCTCTGAATGTAGTATTTTATGGTTGAAATAATTACGATAGAGCAACAAAATTACACCAGCTCTCCCATAAAGCTTCTGGGTAACCTATTTTGTTATCAGCTTTTCCCATCATGTACGGTTCGATGTACAGTCATAGAAATATATGAGTATTTGGTCCAATTGACTCGGCTGGGGTGCAATTGCAGTAAACCTGCCAAATAAAATACCAGAAATTGTGATTTTTTTTAAATGCGAGGGTACTATCAGCAACCCGATTTTCTGACATTTTAATGCAAATACATAATACCCAAATTGCAACCTTTTTCTGGATGTAGTATTTTAAGGTTGAAATGATTACGGTAGAACTACCAAATCGTCCAGCTTTTCCATAATGCATCCGAAAAGCTATCTTGAGATCAACTTTTACCCATCATGTACGGCTACCCGTTTTCTTTGAAAATTATGTTCACAATAGAAATATGTGAATACCCGGTCCAACTGACTCGCCTGGGGCGCATTCGCAGGAAACCAACTAGATCGAAATCCTATGTTTTCTCATACCATTTTTCTGACATTCCAATGGAAGTATATGTTGACCAATTGCAACCTTTCTCTGAATGCAGTATCATAGGTTAGAATGATGACGATTAAGCCACTAAATCGTCCAACTCTTCCATTCTGCATCCTGAAAATCGATTTTTGTAAACTGCCTTCTTCCATCAGGATCGGACACCCTCGTTTTAGGTAAAAATTATGTTCAACCATAAAAATTTATGAGTATTTTGTCAAATTGACCCTGTTGGAGAGCATTTTCACGTAACCAGCCGAATCAAAATACTGACATTTTGATATTTTTTCTTAGAGAACGAGAATGGTTGGTATCAACTAAACCCCAACCGAGTCAAATGAACCAAATACTCATTTATATTCATGGTTGAACATTATTTTACCTCACAAAACAAGGGTATCCGAACATGATGATGGGAAGCTGTTTACAAAATCAGGTTTCTGTATGCATTATTGGCAGTTGGACAATTTGATTGTTCGATTGCTTTAATTTCAACCTTGTAATGCTACATGCTACACATAATGATTCATCTATCATGACTCATTAGAATGTTTTTGTCCTGTGCAAATGTAACATTTATGCTAACTGTGCAGTTAGTTTCAAAATTTGTGTCTTCGTGTGTCAAACAATGTTTGAGTAATGCAATATCAATAGCCTCATGTCTGACTCTCTCTACTCTCTGTTATTTATTTAAATGTCAGTTTAAACAATAAATTGTCATGAATTAGTAAATGTCTGTGACCCTACTTACTTTGCTGATTTTTCTTGAAATGAAGAGTCGTCCAGTGTACGTTTTTATCTGTCTCGACACATTGAAAAATGGAGGATGGAGAATGTCCTTCAACAATAAACCTCTGTTGGTGGGATGTAGAGTTAAACTTGCCCCACACCCTTAGTTATGAGTTAATATTGAGTTTATCTAAATAGCAAATGTTGTCTTTGGAACAGCTCACGCTGACGAACACTTAGTAAGTATGATCTGTGTATTCTAATAATTCTATAATTTTGTCAAAATTCATGATACCTAGAAACATTTTAAGTCCCTAAATCCATTCAGAGAAGGTCACAATTAGGATTTCGATTTGGCTGGTCTCTTGCACAAAAAAAAATCGATCAAGGAGTACCATTACCGTTTTCATGGAAACTTAATTCTAAACGAGAACGAGGGTGTCCGAACATGACGTGAAAACGCTGTTTACAAAAATAGGATTTCCAGATGCATTTTGGAAGAGCTGGACAATTTGTTAGTTGTATCGTAATGATTTCTACCGTATAATACAACATTCAAAGAAGGGTTGCAATTGTTCCATAGAAATGTTAGAAAACCAGTCTGAAATAAAAAATCTCAAAAGCTAGGGATTTTGATTCTTCTAGTCTCATCCAAAGGCACCCCAAACGAGTTAATTGGACCAGGTCCTCATATTTTTATTGTTAGGGTATCCGAACCTGATGGAAGAAAGTTGTTCACAAAAATATTTCTTAGAATGCAGTAAGGAAGTGCTGGACGGTTGAAATTTTTATCATAATAATTTGAACCATATACATTAATACTAACTTCAGAGAAAGGTTAGAATTGGGCAACACGTATTACCATTGACATTTCATGAAAACCATCACCGTTAGGATTTCGATTCCCTGAAAATGTACCCCGACCGAGTCCATTGGACCAAGGACTCATATATTCCTATGATTGAACATCACTTTAAACGAAATCGAGGGCATCAGAACATGATGCCATGATAACAAAGTAAATTCTAGGAATATGGTAAATTCCGCAATTTTTATCATCTGTCAACACTTGACTACCAGATGAACCATTCAGGAAAATGCCCGTTGATGGGTTATTGCAGAGACTCCAACATTATCGAGGTATTGTCCTAATTTACAATCATTATTTGTCAAATTTATTGTTCATATTAAAAAAGTCAATCAATTGATGTTGAAAACCATACAATATGACTCATGCAACTTAATATGTGTACATGAAACCAGAGTAGCATTTCCTAATACTAAAATGCTATTGAGTTCAATCATTGAGACGGGGGATGTATTTAAATAGGCAATCATAGCACGAAATTGACTGGACCCCTTTGATCGATAGGGCCCCTGGGTTGATGGTATTGGATCCATGTCACCTAAGGCAATCAGAGCCGAGGCGTGGCCTCCTGATCATTCCTGAACTTCAATATTGGATGTCCTTAATTAAATATTCTAAGGGAGAATATCGCTAGTCCAGTCTTTATGCAATGAATAATTCATTCAATAGTTTTGCACGGTTCTAAACAGCTTATATAAAGCCTTAGCACTGCTGTCACTCAAGTGTTGACAAGAATTTACAAACGAGACCATCATTCAGTGATGAACCAAAGTTCACGAAACAATTGAACAGCGTAATAAACATCATAAATTAACATGGCCGGATGAAAGCAATTACATGCAGAGGAACGTAATGCCAAATATCTTCGCATGTATGAGTAACACGAGATTGTTATTAGATCAAAAGTATATGCTTGGGAAAACATTCTAATATCCAGGTAGATGGGAACATGCATTAGATTTGATACAAGATACCGTCACATACAAAAATCAAAATTCAGTGGAGATTTTTTCACCTCAGGGATATTTTTACAGTTCAAATGATTTTTTACCGTTCAAACGAATGCCATATGATTCATGGCAAAAGCTTCCTTTAGCACATATACGTCATGAAATCAATCCTCACGAGTGCTTTTTGCCTACCAGTGTTATTTATGCCACGGTGGCCCTGAGCATGTAATGCAGGAGATGAAGCCCATATTAAATTCACAGGTAACTAAATTTTCAGCTATGTCAGTGTTTTCCTCTGGGTGTATCTGGTACTGTTATGCACAAAAAATGTGTCATCGAGCTGCTTGGTATAAAACAGATACATGTGATAAAGAAGTTTTGTCCGAGCGAAGATGGATACATAGGAGAGATGAGTAAGATGCACTGGATACTTTCATGTATCCAATACATCTTACTCATCTTGTTATATGAACAAGATGGTTTGGGGACATGAGTTTTAGCTTCTATTGCATATTTCTTCTTTTAATTCAAACCATACCAGCTTATGTATTGGAATTTAAAATGTCGATCTTAATTGATTTGATATTACAAGAAAACGGCCTGTGATATCTAAATTGTGTAGACGCACTCCGCCAACTGTAGGATTTAGATGACAGTGATCTACACACAGGTTAGATGACGGTGATCTACACACAGGTTAGATGACGGTGATCTACACACAGGTTAGATGACAGTGATCTACACACAGGTTAGATGACGGTGATCTACACACAGGTTAGATGACAGCGATCTACATACAGGTTAGATGACAGTGATCTACACACAGGTTAGATGACAGTGATCTACATACAGGTTGGATGACAGTGATCTACACACAGGTTAGATGACAGTGATCTACACACAGGTTAGATGACAGTGATCTACACACAGGTTAGATGACAGTGATCTACACAC
>SDVV010040750.1:0-10506 GCA_016164225.1 Gammarus roeselii | reverse complement strand
CGCAGGTAATGCAGCGCAGGTAATGCAGCGCAGGTAATGCAGCGCAGGCAATGCAGCGCAGGTAATGCAGCAGAGGTAATGCAGCGCAGGTAATGCAGCGCAGGTAATGCAGCGCGGGAAATGTAGCGCAGGTAATACAGCGCAGGTCCGGCAGCGCGGGCAATGCAGCGCAGATACGGCAGCGCGGGCAATGCAGCGCAGGTACGGATGCGCAGGTAATGCAGCGCAGGTACTGCAGCGCAGGTACTGCAGCGCGGGAAATGCAGCGCAGGTAATGCAGCGCAGGTCCGACAGCGCGGGCAATGCAGCGCAGGTATGGCAGCGTAGGCAATGCAGCGCAGGTAATGCAGCGCAGGTAATGCAGCGCAGGTAATGCAGCGCGGGAAATGCAGCGCAGGTAATGCAGCGCAGGAAATGCAGCGCAGGTACGGCAGTGTGGGAAGTGCAGCGCAGGTAATGCAGCGCAGGTAATGCAGCGCAGGTAATGCAGCGCGGGAAATGCAGCGCAGGTCCGGCAGCGCGGGCAATGCAGCGCAGGTAATGCAGTGCAGGTACAGCAGCGCAGGTAATGCAGCACAGGTAATGCAGCGCAGGTAATGCAGCGCGGGAAATGCAGCTCAGGTAATATAGTGCAGGTAATGCAGCGCTGGTAATGCAGCGCGGAAAATGCAGCTCAGGTAATGTAGTGCTGGTAATGCAGCGCTGGTAATGCAGCGCGGAAAATGCAGCGCAGGTACGGCAGTGCGGGCAATGCAGCGCAGGTACGGCAGCGCAGGTAATGCAGCGCAGGTAATGCAGTGCAGGTAATGCAGCGCAGGTCCGGCAGCGCGGGCAATGCAGCGCAGGTAATGCAGCGCAGGTAATGCAGCGCGGGAAATGCAGCGCGGGAAATGCAGCGCAGGTAATGTAGCGCGGGCAATGCAGCGCAGATAATGCAGCGCAGGTAATGCAGCGCAGGTAATGCAGCGCGGGCAATGCAGCGCAGATAATGCAGCGCAGGTAATGCAGCGCAGGTAATGCAGCGCGGTCAATACAGCGCGGTTAATGCAGCGCGAGCAATGCAGCGCGGGCAATGCAGCGCGGGCAATGCAGCGCGGGCAATGCAGCGCGGGCAATGCAGTGCAGGTACGGCAGCGCAGGTAATGCAGAGCAGGTAATGCAACGCAAAATGCAGCCAGATAATGAATTGCAGGGGATGAAACTAAGAGTCGTCGTTGAAGGGTAACTCCTAAAAGGCACCAATAATCTGGTGACTTCTCTGAGTGAGTAGTCTCCACTCTGAGAGCTTGATTAGTCACAACTCTGAGAGCTACCGCCCTACGGGGGAGTCTGCATTAACTTCGCGTTGGGACTCCGGTGGAACATGGAAGCAAATAATAAATAAATAAATAAACTCTGAGAGCTGGATTAGTCATGACTCTGAGAGCTTGATTAGTTCCTACTTGAGAGCTTGATTAGTCACTAGTCTGAGAGCTTGATTAGTCACTACTATGAGAGCTTGATTAGTCTGCACTCTGGAATCTCTATTGGTCGTTAATTCGTATGTTCAATTAGTCACTACTCTTGGAGCTCTATTAGTCGCTTCTCTGGGAGCTCTATTAGTCACTACACTGGGAGCTTGATATTCAGCGCTAGAACTTAGCTAAGCTATACGAAATGAACATGGAATATTTGTTCGGTCTCTTTCAAGGGCAAACCGTTTAATAGGTCAGAAAAGGTTTGAAAAGGTTGTGCGCGACCAATACTTGAGAGTTGCAGAGGGTGTGACTGTTCTTTATTGAGATATGCATATTTATCAGTTTATTTATTTGTTAGGAAGGTATCATCTATCTTGTTGTCAGAGGTTATGAGTACATTGTTGAGATAAAGCAGTTTAATAGCATATCCGACTAACCTCTGCAGATAAATGAAATCTCTGCGTGCTTTGTTCATGCCGTTGTATGAGCATCAAACAGCCGATGATGATGAAGCTTGTAGCGATATTCACAAGAAAGCTTACAGAAATTAAAGGACTTTTGTAGTTGGCCTTTATTTGTGCTGGGTGGTCTCAACAGACACGTAATAAATATTCCATTAAATGACCAAATTCAATCATGATTATAAATGGATAGATGGATCGATATGCAGGTGTGTGCGCGCGCGCTCTATCAAAACGTGCATGACTTATTTAACTGCACGCATCAACCATCTCTCTTCATGAGCTAACTTGGGCTGGATGGATAATTATTCATTTTCTAGATCATTAACACGTTATTTTAGTATTTTAGTATTTCATCTTTCATGGGCTCTGTTATTTATCTTTGCCCTTTTTTCATAGTGATAAATTTTGCATGGTTTATTATTTATCAATGTTGGTTCAGACTAGGTGACCCAAGGAATGGAGGGTACTCGTGGGACTCCCGGGACTCGGGGGGACCCGGGGTTTCGGGAACCCGGGGTTTCGGGAACCCGGGGTTTCGGGAACCCGGGGGACTTGAAAGACCAGGAGGATTTGGGATGACCCTTTGGGACACCCTTGAGTCCCTTTGGGACCTTCTTGAAAAACTGTGGGACCCTCTTGAGGCCCCTCTAAATCCTGGAACCTCTGCTCCCCCTCTCCCAACGCTGTAAGCCTCATACACAGAAAAATGTATAAATGTAAAGTGCTTGAGTAGAGAAATAAGTTATTACAATCCACAGCATTGCTGACGCAGAGGGGAGAGCCGCGTCGAGGCTGGTCGAGGTGCGTCGAGATCAGTCGAAACGTGTTGAGGCTAGTCGAGTTGGGTGCGACGAGCCGAGACTGGCCGAAATGGTTCGAGACAAGCTAAGATGAGCTGAGACGAGGGGACTCGAGGGACCCTGGGAGCTTGGGGGACCCGGGGGATTGAAGTTACCCTCCGGGACTCATCGGGCTCGTTTCGAACCCGATGTACCTCTGCCCCTCCCTCCTCCCCTCACACCGCTCCCACCCTAAAATGCTTGGTAGCCAAATTAGTTATGAAAGTCCACATGATTACCGGTGCAGAGGGGAGGGCAACGTCAAGGCTGGTCGAGATGCGTCGAGATCAGTCGAAACATGTCGAGAAAAGTCGAGTTGGGCGTGACGAGTCGAGACTGGCCGAAATGAGTCGAGACAAGCCGAGATGAACTGAGACGAGAGGACTCGAGGGACCCGGGGAGCTCGGGATACACATGGGATTTAGGTTACCCTCCGGGATCCATCGGGCTCTTCTGGGACCCGAGGGACCTCTGCCCCCTCCCACCCTATCTCCCTAAACAATAGGTGAAATGTAAATAATCTGAAAGTTGTATCGGCTCATTATGAACCAGCCATTTCTCTCCTCTTCATGATCCACAATTTTGTTATCAAAAATAGTGCTAGTGTGTTTGTGCAAGAGTTCCTGGTTGTGATTTTGTGATTAAGTGTTTTTTTTCAGTTTGTGCTCGCTCGCGCGTGCGCGGACCATATGTAATTTCTGTTGTTACCTTCACCGCGCAACTATAAGCCTTGTGATGCGTTGCGGTCGGAGTTGATCTTATTCGCAAAGCCGTAGACCTTATACCGATTGCGACGATACTATCTGTGCACACTGACGAGCGTATAACCTAAACCTTGTACCAATCTCGACGATGCTACCTGTGCGCACTAGCGTGCATTCATATTACTCTTAAAGTTCTAAATGATTGAAAGCGAAGATCCGGTTTGTCTAAACGTTTTTTTTTCTGCGCACCAGCGTGCGACTGACACGACTAAAATTTTCAAAATGTTCTAACTTTGACGACGTTGCTTTTCTTGCACGCCGAGGCGTGCGAGCCTACTGGAATCCATGATCGTCGAGCCCTACGGGGGAGCCTATTATGACTCACGTTGAGGCTCCGGTGGAAGTGAGGCCCAAATCAAATCAATTCATGAGCTAATTTGTAGCTGCGGCAGTATTTTTTCCAATAAAGAAACTTCGACAATTTTCTTTAAAGAAAATCACACACGGAACTTTTGGTGCTCTGCGTTCAATCAAGGCGTTTGTTTTCGTACCTGCGCGTCTTGTTGTTCTTGTTGACGCTGCTGTTTCTGCTGTATTATGTTTTTGAGCGTGGATCCTTGGTTGCATTTTCTAGTAATATTTATGATAGACCAGCAAAGCTCGTTCATTGGTTGTTTGAGGTGCAGTAGTTACGCAACTGGGGTTGTCGAAAACGGCTTTGTTGAATTATCGGTTGAAAACGCCTGAAACTTTAATTATATGTACAAATCATTCTGTAATCGTGGACCGAATGGAATTGTGCTTGGGGCGTGGCTGTAATCCATGCACCTGGACTTCACCATGTATACTGATCCCTAGGGATTATGGTATTGGAAAGTTAAGCAGTCGTAGAACATTTTTTTTCATGTGACAGGGGTTAGAAAACGAGCTACCGTACCCCTTCTGAGTCGTATGAGGTGAAAAAATATGGTCGATGCGTAGGGATGGAGCTCCTTCCTCTGTAAGGTGGGCGCGAGAAGGTGCGGTGGTGGCACTTTTGAGTGATCGATTGGCCAGTAGCGTTACGTTGTGGATGGCAGTGTCCTCTAGATTGATGTGGATCATGGTTAAGTTAGGTGATGGAAGATGGACGCTCGTGAGTGCGGGCAGACCAGGTAGTAAGTGAAGTGAGAAAAGGTGTGATCCCTTTTGGGTTAATCTGCAAGAATGTATTGAGAGTTTCGGAGGACAATACAACGTGCTGGTATTGAAGAACCCAATACGAGAGTTAGAGACGTAAGGGGAGGGAGAAAATGGTAAGGAAGTATGTCGTTCCATTACAATTGGCAGTGTTGAGAACCCGATAGACTTGGTCATGGAGCTGGTGGTGGATTAAAAGCTTGTTCAAGAAGAGATATCCACAACTACACGTGAGTATAGATGGCTCGAGGTGCAGTTGTGGATAGAGCGCTGATCGATTTCGTTTGGATTTCAGGGAGAAAGGGAGGAGGGGGGGTTGCAGTTGTCAAGAGGGGATAGTGAAGGTAAGTCTGATCATCTACTGGTGTAATGGAGATTGAGAGTTGAGCAGGGCTAGAAGGGAACGCATGAGTAGGAGGAGAAAGAGAGGTAGTGAAGGTGAAGTAACTGAAAGGGGGTAAACAAGGCTGGAGAGTTGTAGCAGGCGTTGAAGGGAAAATGTGGCATTGTGAGAGCGCATGGCCGGGGACAAATTTAGAAAGAATGGGGAACGTTCAAACAAGTGGTGTTGCTGGTGCCCTAAAAAAATACGTAAATTTGCCCCGCGGGTTAGAAATACGTACCTTTGCCCCGCGGGTTAGAAACACGTACCCCTAGGTTAAGTTAGGCTGGTAAGAAAAGTTTCATTGAAGTGATAACTAGTAAAATGATACCTTAGTTGGGTTGTATGTAAGTGGCAGATACCTTAGTTAAGATGTATGCCAGCGGCAGATATGACAGTGGCTGGTCTATCTGAGAAATGCTATGAATGTTCGCTGTTAAAGAATGGTACCGTAGGTAGGTAGTCGGAACAACTTGTGGCTGATAAGACAGTTGGCAGAGATGAAAGGGGCTGATCTGACGTTAGCTATAAAAGAATTTAGCGCCAAGGATAGCGACCCGATAATGCATTGCTCCCCATGAGACATATTTCTGTTGCTGTGGACACCAATGCATTGTTCTGTGTAGTATGTTGCTGACCCACTTCTGCATTCGATCGCGTCAACGATGATGTAAACGGGGTAGGGGTTGAGGAACTTTTGCTGAGGTTGATCCCGTCACTCCAAGCAGGACAAATGGTATTGCGGCTGAGGCTCGTAGACCGCATGCGTCAGAGTAGGGAGCGAGGTGAGCATTTTGTTTCGAGTGAAAGTGGCACAGAGAAGAGCTTTCGTTCTGGCTCTATAACTGCTCTGTATTTACGTGGATGGAGTGGTCAAGCGCGTGAACGCGAGTGTATTGGGTCGAGGTTTTGAGTGGTTGGGAGCAAATGAACGGAGTTGAAAGAGTTCGTTGTTATTAGCGGATGAAGGGCAAATTCAGATGAGAAGTAGCGTGGGCTAGTTATGAAGTTTGGTAGAGTGTGAGAGAAAGGAGCGGCAAGTTAATTTAGGGAAATGATAGTAATAAGATATTAGAGGAATTACTATACGAGCGAGCGGAATAAGTGTCACCCTAAATGGTGAGTTATTGAAGGAAGTTGTGTTTGAGGTACTTGGCTCTCGTGGAGAAGACTGTACTCGTTGAAACAGATGTGAAATCAAGAGTGAAGGTCGAAGGAAAAGTGTTTGGTGCACTGAAGAGTGTAATGAGCTTTAAGACAATGAGGATGGAATCATGGAGACGGTTGAATGGGACTGTTTTTGTCCCAACTGTAGTCTCCGGTGCTGAGACAGGGCCAAGCGAGGGTAGAAAAGGTAATTCGGTCACATGATGAGTGAATGGTGGTAGATGAGTGAAATGGGTGATAAAAACCGATGTAGGTGGGCGTAGGCCTGGAAGAAAATCGAAGTTTGAGTTGATGAATGGCGTGAAGCAAGCATTTGGGAGAAGAGAAATATGTGTGACAGCTGCGAGAGGGCGTGTGATGGATGGGCTGGAGTGGAGTAGGACTGTGAATAGATAAGTTTTGACGGGCCCCAAAACATTTTCCCGAACCTGGTGTCTTGTTGAGAAGGGGGATGAATGTGGGTTGAGGAGGGCATGGAAATTAAGACTCAGCAGGGGTAAGCCAGTGGAAGCTGCCTGGCCCTGCTGCTGATGATATTGGACGTCACAATAGACTGGGAGTGTGATGTGGGATCTTTGACGGACCCTTTATCGCTGGAGGGCGAAAATTTGGTATGTGAGTGCATGAGATGAGTGAGGTGCGTATTGACCTCGGCTATCTCTTTTTGGGTGATTCGTCCTTCCGTCTCCTCTATTAGTATTGTTGCGAAATGTAATTAAATTTTGATTAGTCAGAAGCTAAAAAAAATTGTACTTATGCCACTTGGAATGTGACTTGATGTGTATTATTATGGACGCGTTGTATTTGGAAAAGGCTTCTGCACTAGTTTTAGAAATCAAAATTTCTTCAAGTTTAAGTCTATTGCGAAAAATCATCTATAAACAAATCGTTGATTTGGATCGATGAGAATTCCTATCCGCTGACTTCGACGATATGTTTAATAATTGGTATTTAACAATTAAAACAGCCAATTGGACTAAATTAATTATTTGTATCCGATGACGTAAACATTATTTTAGTTGTAGCTCTTAATTTGGGAGCCTCTGATCACCGAACAATAATATTATTAACCTTATTTGCAGTCACAGACATCACATTGTCAGTTTTTGTTCCATCTATCGATAGTGCAGACATCACATTGTCAGTTTTTGTTACATCTATCGATAGTGCAACCTGCAAAACATGAGGATGAGAGTTCGAATTCTCAAAATTCTTGGACGATTCCTTTTCCCTCTTTTTTTTCAATATCATAAAGCCAACTTCCGTAACAAAAGTTCATTCAAAGTTTGATTACTTGTGGGAAATCTATTGTTTGAAACTTCATCAAAGAAATTGAATGAACCCCAAGAGTGGATCGTCTTTCATTCCTGTACATATACTGGGTACCCGGTCCGGGAAACGTGTTTTTTCAGACCTTGCATACAGCCTAACCCAATTGACGTATATTAAAATTAATATTATGAAGCAATGTTGATAGATGTGGGACTTCAACGTTTTATTACCAGGAATTTACTTGAGAATTAAGATTGTTCTCGAGCTGTTCACTTCAGTTGTAATGCACCTTCGTGGACTGGCAGGGGGGGACACTAAATAGTCCCGCTGAAGATAAACTGTAAATCCTGATTAAATTCGTTGTAAAAAATGAAAGTTCCACATTCTGATTCATTTCCGAGTATCAAATGTGGAAAAAGTACAAAAATTTACGTAAATTGCAGTACTTACTGGGAAAATGATAAAAATGTGGAGCGATATTTTTAAAACGAATTTACTTAGGATTTACAGTTCAACTTCAGCGGGACTATCAGTTTGTTATGAATTGCTATGTCATTGCATTCTGCCACCCTTGCTTCAATTATCCTCTGTTGACGGTTTATATCAAAAGAGTTTATTTGCTTTCGTTCATGAGCGCAGGTCACCTACAGACATTTTAATGCCACATTCAATTCAGTCTCCTTCACAATCCCTCTTCTTCCTCCCACTCTTCTGTTCGCGTGGTAATGTTAATGTCTCTTAAGAGTGTAATGTTCCAACTGCCAGTCCACGAAGGAGCACTTGAGGTGGACAGCTCGAGGACTATCTTTAATACTCAAGTAAATGCGTTGTAATAAAACGTTGAAGTTTAAAATAAATCCTTCTTTTTTGGACAACATGTAAACCGTATATTTTGACTTGCTCACCGCATATCTACCTCTGTACACCTCGCATCTTGCCCTGTACACCTCGCATCTTGCCCTGTACACCGTACATCTTGCCCTGTACACCGTACATCTTGCCCTGTACACCGTCTGCCTTGCCTTGTACACCGTCCGCCTTGCCCTGTACACTGCACATCTTGTCATGTATACCGTACATCTTGCTCTGTACACCGTACATCTTGTCTTGTATGCCGTACATCTTGTCCTGTACACCGTATATCTTGCCCTGTACACCGTTTATTTTGTTCAGTTGGTTCGGGCAAGTCAGGTGGTGTCGGACAAGCTCGGTGAATTACTTATGTGAATGTTATTTTATTTCAGTTCCCTTCAGCACAAAGTGTTTAACAGTAATTGGCCGTTTCCGAACTGTAATAAATGAGTTCAACGAAGGTATCCGAGACTGCAGACTCCTTTAGGTCTGAACTGAGGTGGATTTGATTTGATTTGGGCCTCATTTCCACCAGAGCCTCAACGTGAGTCATAATAGGCTCCCTCGTAGGGCGCAACTGGGGTGAAATGGATGATTTATTCATTTTATAGATCAATAATACTTTATTTTAGTATATTATTATATCTTATTTTGTGGGCTCTATTATATAACTGTGCCCTTTTTTCATGGTGATCTATTTTGTATTAGTTACATAATTATGTATCGTTAGACAACCGCAGGGGCCCTGCAGGGTAGCGAGCGACGACTTCGCGTTGGTGCTCCTGTGGAGTGCGGTAGCGGTTACTGCTCCTACTACGTTAAACTTCCTCGGAATCTACGCTAAGCCTGCTCGGTATCTACGTTAAACCTACTCGGTATCTACGTTAAACCTACTCGGTATATACGTTAAAGCTACTCGGTATCTACGTTAAACCTACTCTGTATCTACGTTAATCCTACTCTGCATCTACGTTGAACCTAATCGGTATCTACGTTGAGCCTACTATGTATCTACGTTAAACCTACTCGTTATCTACGTTAAACCTACTTTGAAACAACGTTAATTCTACTCTGTATCTACGTTGAACCTACTCGGTATCTTCGTTGAACCTACTCGGTATCTACGTTAACATTCTTGGTATCTACGTTAAACCTACTCGGTATCTACGTTAAACCTACTCGGTATCTTAGTTAAACCTACTCAGTATCTTCGTTAAACCTATTCGGTATCTACGTTAAAGCTATTTGGTATCTACGTTAAACCTACTCTGTATCTACGTTAAACCTACTCAGTATCTATGTTAAACCTACTCTGAATCTGCGTTCAACCTACTCGTAATCTACTCGGCACCTACTTCGCCACTCTTCAATTGCCCTTCGGGGGAGTCTGCATTAACTTCGCGTTGGGACTCCGGTGGAAAACAGAAGCAACAAGTACTACCACTACTTTAGGTCTGAATATGTTTCCGACTTCCATTTTGTGCACTGTTTTTTGTTAATTTTTGTCGGATTGTCACCTAGCGGTAATGATACTTGGCCACGTAACCCTTTACTTGTCTTCGAAATGCCTCGGAGTGTTCAAACTACTTAGAATATATTCCTATGTTCCATGAAACGTGCCAGCTCTCGTCCGGCCTGAATAACTAAGTTTATCTAGACATACTCCTGCCCGTCTGGTTAGCATAACCATTTCAACTCGTCCGACCGAGGTAAATAAGGGTTCGTGCTGCAATTAATGTTTTTTCATTTATTGTGAACTACTTCGGAATGAATGTGTAGAAATGTGCTTCAAAAGTCGACATAGCGCTGGTGCCTGTTCGGTTCCAAACGTTCATCTTACGACAATCGATCGGTTCTTATGCCGACTTCATGTTGAGCGGTGATACAGACCATCACCCTCTGCTCTTTTTGATATTCGACCACACTCTTCCCACCGAACTCTTTCAAAACCATTTGAACAAAGCACTTAAGGAAAACGCCAAGCCCATAAAGGTCTTCGACTTTGTTGAACATTGGTTGCCAAGTGTACTGCCTTTTTTCGCTTGGTTAAGTCAGTTAGTCTGGTTTCGTCAATAGTTGCTGCACCGCTTGCCCTTTCCCGCAGAGGTGAATCTTCGAAAGGCGGATCATAATTTGCAGCATTAAATCATTAAATCATAATCTGAGAACCAGTTATTGTAGATAAACAGA
>SDVV010040749.1:0-10506 GCA_016164225.1 Gammarus roeselii | reverse complement strand
TCTTCAAATATATATAATTACACAGGCATATATATAAGAATTATCGTGATGAAGATCGGGGGGTAATAATATTAATAATGAAGATGAGTTGAAATTTCTTATCCATGACGCGTTTCGCTGTCGTGATCTCTTCAGATGGACGTCTCAAAAGTACAAACGAATTTCATTAATAGATTCAGGAAAACAAGATTTTAGGGATGTTCTTGAAGTATCTTATTTACGAAAGAGACAAGGTAAAAAATAAATTTATGAAAAAATATAAATGTTCTGACGAACAGTTTCGAATGCTCCATAAAGTTGAGCAGGAAAAATACAGTGATCAGACTGTCGAAACTTTGTACCCAATATATTAAGCACACACCAGAGATGGGGAGGGAACAGTACATCGTTGAACGAGGTATTAAACTACCCAGCGTGTACATAAGTTAAACTAATTATTACGCAGTAACAACAGTAGGAAAAATTAATATCAATCCCATACAACTCTTATCAAGTTATAAAAGTGGTGACGTTTTTGTGAAGGATGATCAGACGACACAGTTCAAACGTTGAGACGAATGAAGAGTACGTACACTGGAGAAAGGAGGGAAACTGTACATCGTTCCACCGGGGCAATAAAGGTTTCAGGCACGAACAACCTCAAACAAATTAACACTAACGTATAACAGAATCAAAAGGTCAATGATCACTTCGGCGGTTCCAGAGAAGTAGATGTTGCCTTCTGACTTGAGTGGGATGATCTGATGCAGGAGCTCCTCGCGAGGTCCAGCGGTGTCGACTCCAACGCTGAATCCAACTGTTCGCAAAGGGTAGTTGGCGAACATAATGTAGAATCACGTCAGATGCAGCCACTTGGTAGGCATCACGATGAGCAGCTTCACCAGATCGACAGCCTTCCGATGTTAACATGAACATTCTTTCTTCCAGCCGTGCTGCCTTTTATTCTAGATCATATAATTACACAGGCATATAAATAAAAATTATCGTGATGAAGATCGGGGGGAGTAATAATAATGAAGATGAGTTGAAATTTCTTATCCATGACGCGTTTCGCTGTCGTGAGCTCTTCAGATGGACGTCTCAAAACTACAAACAAATTTCATTAATAGATTCAGGAAAACAAGATCTTAAGGATGTTTCCGAAGTATCTTATCTACGAAAGAGACAAGGCAAAAAATAAATGTTTGAAAAAAATATAAATGTTCTGACGAACAGTTTCGAATGCTCCTAAAATTTGAGCAGGAAAAATACAGTAATCAGACTGTCGAAACTTTGTACCGAATAAATTAGGCACACACCAGAGATGGGAAAGGAACAGTACATCGTTCCACGAGGTATTAAACTACCCAGCGTGTACATAAGCTAAACTAATTATTACGCAGTAACAACAGTAGGAAAAGCTAATATCAATCCCTTACAACTCTTCTCAAGTGGTGAAAAGGGTCACGTTTTTGTGAAGGATGATCAGCCTACACAGTTCGAACGTTGAGACGAATGAAGAGTACGTACACTGGAAAGAAGAGGGAAACCGCTTCTTTTATGACACACTGAAACCGCGCTACGGTGACAACGCACGCGTACGCGCATGCGCGTGTGGATATCTAGTCGGTAAATACAATATTCTCCTCTGACTGAATACATGGACTTCCTACACATACCCCGAAACAAGCATCCCTTGTACGATGAATCAAATAAATAACAGCTGGGACTATTGAAAAGCGAAACAGCCAACGATTACCCGAGTGAGATCATTTGCTTGCAACCAACGTGTTGCAGTATGTTGCTCGAGTCCGAGGTCACAAACCAGCTGCTGAGGGTGTCAATTACCAGTCACAAGCCAGAATCAAACATGAACAATACAAAGACATTCATAACCAGAAAACAAACACAAACTTTGAGGCCATACACAACATTTGCGAAGAAGCATGCCAACTTCAAACTGAACGCACTATTAAAAACTGACTCAGTAAATTTGAAAACAAACGTTACTTTCTCGATGATTTGACATGTATGAGGCGTGAACCGGGTGAGACCGTCTTTGGCATATGTATTCGCGTGAATGACGAAAAATACGGCAACTTGAACATGTTATAACCTGTAAATGATCATAATATAAAAACTACAAATGTGTGTCCGAAAGCTGCCCGTCCGTTCTCCACAATGAGTCACCCGTAAGCCAAGTAATTAGAGGTACACCCTAATGCATGTACAAATGAAACAAAAATGCTATTCCTACCGAACACGGCAAGTGATTAAAGGTACACCATACCTCATGACCGAATGAATCATCGCTATTTCTACCGAACGCGGTAAAGTGATTAAAGGTATACCCTTCTGCATGCCCAGAGAGGTGCGAGATAAGAGATGAGATAAGATCTTCGTGTGACATTGATGGATAAAGAGGTCCTTAAGTGCCACTTGCGTTAGGACTACAGGAGACGACTAAAGGGAACCGATTTAATCATCGTGCTATAAAATACCACGTATAAGCTATGGTTATCCCTTATAAAGAGAAAGATGTCATAATCTACGTGTTATAACGGTCGAGGAACGATATCCTACGGTAACAACATCGAATACATAACAAAATGTATGGGCAATAATCATTGAAAACTAGATAGAATCGTTATGAAAGCTTCTATTCAAATGTATCCTACACTTACAAGTCATGGTAATATGTATTAGGCCACCATTTCTTGCATAACTACATCGATTACGCATATCTTAAAAAATCAGGGTTGAGTAGTAAAAGCTTATATACAAGTGAGTCATACATAACAAAAATGTGCGAGCCATAAAACCATCGAAATAACAGGGGGCCTGTGAATTTATATAAAACGATAGTAAAGAACCCTATTAAAATGTAACCTACACCAATAGCTGTCTTAATATGAACCATCATTTCTTGCATAGCTACATCGATAACGCATATCCTAAATACAGTAAATCAGGTTTGAGCAGTAAAAGTTCCTATTCAAATGAATCGTTCAATAACAAACATGGTAATATTTATCATATCCTCCTACCGTGCGAAAAGAATCCAATACAATTATACATTGCGTTGACAAGCCCTAATACGTGCATCTATATAACCCGTCCGTCCGTCCGTAAGCAACCGTAACCGTAAGCCGACCGTAACCGTAAGAAAACCGTAACCTTAAGCAAAACGGAACTGTTTTCTCCGAGAGGACCATATCTCGAGAAAAGATCTTTGTGTGACATTTGACGGATAGAGATCATCAAGCTAATTGCCACTTGCGGTTGGACTACAGGAGACGCTTCGTGTTGCGTTTTGGCCTACAAAAGTAATGACCCAGAATAGAATTAATTAGACCAACAAGAACAACGTTCGAGCGACTTAGTCGGTCACACTAAGAAATAACATACTTCCTATCCATTACGTTGTCCGAATAAAAAAAAAGCGTTTTCGTTGTCTCTTTTGCGCCTGACTCTTTCCCTTTCCTCCTTCTCCCCTACCTTTCCCCCCCCCCCCTGGGTGTTCATCATGTAGCTACAGTAATTAACTTGACAACAAGAACAATTGTCTTAACCTACAAGTACAATGTCCGAGATATACATCGACTAAGTCGGTTACACAAAGAAATAACATACTTCCTAACAATAACATTGTCTGAATAAAAAAAAAAGCGTTTAGGCGCCCTGTATCCAGGAGCGCATCCAACTTTTTCCCGAGGATGCGGGGGTCCTCTTCCGCACCTCCAAAATTTTTCGTTTGAATTCCCTTTATTCTACTTCCACCAAAGCCTCAATGCGAATCATAATAGGCTCCCCCGTAGGGCTCGATGATCATTGATTCCAGTAGGCTCGCACGCCTCAGTGTGCGAGAAAAAAACAACGCTTTTAAAGTTAGAAAATTGTGAACATTTTAGCAATGTCAGACGCACTCTGGTGCGCATAAAAAAAACGCTCAGATGAAACGGACCTTCGCTTCCAATCGATTAGAACTTCATGAGTAGTATATACGCATGCTAGTGCGTACAGGTAGCATCGTCGAGACTAGTACAAGGTCTACGGCTACACAAACAAAATCAGTTCCAACAGCAACGCAACTCGACCTAGACCGCCACGCGGTCCAGGTCGACCACAATATATCTCATTTATTCAGGTAAGACTCACACGAAACTAATCCTCCCATCCAATCATTTAGAACTTCAAGAATAATATGCACGCACGCTAGTGCGCACAGGTATCATCGTTGGGACTGGTGCAAGGCTTACAGCTATACGGACAAAGTCAGCTTCAAAAGCAACGCAACACAATGCTTACAGCTACGTGGTCTAGTTAAGTAGAGGTACAATTTAGTTATTCAGGTAAGATAAAGACTCAGAAAAAACGAATCCCCGCCTCCAATCACTCAGAACTCGATGAGTAATATGCACGCGCGCCAGTGCTCACAGAGAGTATCGTCGAAATTGGAACAAGGTCCATGGCTTCACGGATTAGATCAACTACAGCCGCAACGCGTCACAAAGCTTATAGCTACGCAGTCCAGGTCAACCCCAGAAACTTCATATGGTCCGTGCACGCGCGAGTGAGCACAGACTGAAGAAAAAAACACATATTCACAAAATCACAAACAGAAACTCCGGCACAAATTCACCAGCATTATATATTATACATGACAAAATTGTGGATCGTGAAGAAAGTAGGAGCTGGCTGGTCACAGGCAGAAAAACTGATTGGATTATTGATTTCGCACTCATTGTTCAAATGGATTGGGGGGGGGGGGCAGAGGTCCCTTGGGTCCCAATACAGCCCGACGAATCCCGGAGGGTAACCCAAGTATCCCGGGTCTTCCGGAGCTCTCCGGGTCCCCTCGTCTTACCTCATTTCGGCTTGTCTCGAATAATTTTGGCCAGTCTAGGCTCGTCGCGACCAACTCGACTCGCCTCAACATGTTTCGACAGATCTCGACGCAGCTAGACCAGCCTCGACACAACCTTTGCCCTCTGCGCCAGTAATCCGCGGACTGTAATAGCTAATTGTTCCACTCAAGTATTTCACATTTATACATTTTTCTGCGTATGGGTTTTACAGCGTGGGGAGAGGGAATCAGGGGTCCCAGGGTTCAGAGGGGCCTCAAGCGTGTCCCAAAGTTTTTCAAGGGGGTCTCAAAGGGTCTCAAGGGTGTCCCAAAAGGGCCCTGGAAGGGTTCAAGTGGGTCCCTCCAAATCTTCCTGGTCTTCCAAGTTACCCGGGTTCCTGAAACCCACGGGTCCCTCGAGTCCCGCGGGTACCGCGAGCACCCCCCACTCCCGGGTCACATAGTCTCAACCAGCCCCGCTTCATCTCGACTCACCGCCTCGCCAGTCGACTCGTCTCTACTCGCATCAACCTGATTCGACTCGCCCCCTCCACACACAGTGTCATTCAAGACTTTCAGTTTCTAAGATCAACAGCAACATTAATTCGCCTTTTAGCCATCCAAAACGCCTAGCTGTTCTCGGACATTTATTAGGCGCCGGGAGAGTGCAAATTCTCCCACCGAAGGTTAGACTAGACTAACTAACACACCGCATAGTCCACCTAGGGCCCCTGCGGGCGTCTTACGACACATAATTATATAACTAATCCAAAATTGATCACATGGAAAAAGGGCACTGATAGATAATATAGCCCACGAAATAAGAAATAGTAAAATACTAAAATAAAGTGTTAATGATCTCTAAAATGAATATTCATCTATCCACCCCAATCACGAATGAGACACGTCGTACACTACCTGTGAGTCGTCTTCGTATGGTAACTCCATGTACGGCTTACTCAGTATGTGAGCGTTTGAACAGTTAGCGGTTAAGTAATTGAGCGTCACCGCATGTTTGCGTAGCTACAATTGACTGATGACGGGGGTTAAGTGTGCATGATTTAGATCATGTACATGTTAGGTTAGCTTCAAGTATCTGTAACTGAAAAGGAGCTTTGTCCCAAAATAATAATCTCATTAGAAGATTGTATTCCACGATTAAAATGTCGAAAATGTTTCCGTACGTATTCAAATAAAAACCTAATCGCTACCGATATGAGGGACATAAACCAAACCTGAGACAGTGTGTCTCATCCACACGATGCAGGCCAGCAGATGATACAACGAATTACAAGGAATTATAGATTTATAGTTACAATTCTGCTTGAAACCCGAATCTCTGGAGTTCCTCCATCACTCAAGTCATTATGCTTGTGTGTTGCCGAGCTACCAGGGGTCAGGAGTCACTATGTCACTCAAGTCAATATGCTTGTGTGTGGCCGAGCTACCACGGGTCAGGAGTCACTATGTCACTCAAGTCAATATGCTTGTGTGTTGCCGAGCTACCAGGGGTCAGGAGTCACTATGTCACTCAAGTCAATATGCTTGTGTGTTGCCGAGCTACCCGTGGTCCCTAGTCACTCTGTCACTCAAGTCAATATGCTTGTGTAAGGCTGAGCCACCCAGAGTTCTACTTTTTCACGGTGTGTCTATACTCTCTCCTCTGGAACAGTGGTGGGAAGCCCTGGCCGGCTGTCCCTACCTTGACAGAAGGCGGCGTGATTCCAAAGACAATCAGCTACACCAAGACGCGCAGGCAGCGGGATTTGGATTAATAAAATTTGGAACGCCCTCTGGAGGATAGTTGTTCTTAAATTAAATAATCCAAAGGTACTTTAAGCTAGTGCATTTTGCCAGAAAATAGTTGTTAATGTAGTTGTTTGCGGAAGGTCGACTTCAATTAAGAAGGGCGGGGGGGTGCTGCCATCTAGCGAACGAACATGAATCCGAATGACGAAATCAAAATAAAGGGATTAGAAAGATTATGTGCGTCATGATGAAGTTTACAACTTTTGGTGACAGGGAAGGGAACTCCCTCGTCACACCGTGTTGGGCCTGCGTCTTGATGTAGTTGGTGATAGAGTAGAGAAGAAGTGTATATGTCGCCATAACGGCCCATTTTGATTCGGGCAATGTAATGGTTAGGATGCGTCTAAAAACTTTAGGTGTACGACTTAGCCACTATGTATCTCGAACACTGTAATTATTAATAAATTTTGGATTCAAGTTAATTACATTTTGGTCAATTTAATTACTTTTGGGGACTTGAGTGAGATAACAGGCGAAAGAGGCTTACGGCTGATTTACGGCTGGGTTACGGCTGGCTTACGGCTGGGTTACGGTCAGAACAGGAGATTCATTTGGACAGACGGGCAGCTTTCGGAATATTAGTTTGTTATTAGGTTATATATATATATATACATATATTAATAGGCTATTATTGTTAATAGGGTTTATAAATAGACGCTTACAAACTACCTTGGATATTTGCATTTCAATGCTGGGCATACTGTATTGCAATTCCTTTGCATGTCATGTTGCATATATGCATTTTCAATGCTAGTCCTCTGAATGTTTAGGGGTATTGATGACATGCATTCATAAGATAATTTTTTATTGATAAGAAATCTAACAGTTACATAATCATTTACATGCAGTTTTAAAGGTTAATTCCCCACACAGTTCCTGCTTGCACCAATGTTGATTTCCGGACACGTTCATGATGAATTTCTCCACCTTGGTATCATTTCAACGTCATCCGCTGTTGATCAATTTACTCGTGGCATAGATTCAATGAGTTTTTTGTTATTTTCTACGACTGTATTATCAGTAACCTTGCGCTCTGTTTTAGTTACTCTTGCAGTAACTCCTTCTTTCGTTTTCTCTGTTGTGAGCTACCGGACACAGAAAAAGATACAAAATAAACAGGTGACTAAAACATTCATTCAAAAGGAGAAAGAACCCGTTATGGATTATTTTCAATATGCAAATTATTTGCTCAGTGTTAATGGGATTGTCTTCATCAATGGAAGAATTTCGTTATAATTCTCTCGCTTTGGAAAAATATTCGAGGTTGCAGTTCCACGTTAAATCCATATTTACATCAGTATAATCACCCAAGAGTATAATTACTCATTCAGAGGCTTGTAGGGAGGTTGTTCCGGGATTTTGATCCAGTGATCGAAAAAGCTCTCCAGGCAGTTTCTGTTTTCTATCTATCTATTTCAGATGTTTATAATATGTAAAGAAATAGTATGGTTTATTAGTTTGGCAGTTGACAGGTCGATGAATATATTTCTTAGGATGCAGTAGCTTCGTAACAAGATTCTGTATACTCCAGAACGCATTACCCAGGTTTGAACCATATATATCGGTGTTCCATTGACGCGGTGTTCCAATAGCAAGTATAGCTGAACGATACGAAGTTATTGTAAGTTTTATATTGTGTTATGTATACCTAGTAATGATCGGTTGATTTATGTTGATTTTGTATTGTTTTCGGAATTTTGAATAGTTATCTCATACAGTTATTTTTTAAAATAATATTTTAGGTTTGCATCGTCCATGTAGCACACTATTTCAGGCATGATTTGGTCGGTTATTGCATCATTCTTCTTATTTTATATAACATGACCGTTTTAGTATATTGTTATTCAGTTTTGCATATTCTCTGTACAGTTTCAATCTTCGATGCAAGGTATTGGGTATTTTATACAATTATAGGAATATTCGGATATATTAGGTTTGTATCTGCTTTGTAGAACATTATTTTAGGGATCTTTAATCAGGTGTTATGTTTTTTAGTGTTTTATATATCTTCTTACATCCTGGTACAATGTTTGACGTGGATATTATAGATTTAGAAGATTCCATTTGTTACAAACTTGGTCTTGTTGTTACTTTATTGTATTTTCAGTGTAGGAGCATACTTCAATGTTTTGATGAGGAGTTTGAGAGTTCCATAGGCCAAAGCACGTTGTGTTCATGTTTATTTGTATAAGTAGACTGTTGTACTATGATAGATTCCCTAGTGTATTACAATTTTTAATATCAGTTAGGGCAGAATAGAGAATATTATTTGGCTATTTTTATAGTTGTCGTTGTATGATTTTTTTCCACGATAATCATTGGAGAGGCTTAAGAGGTGTAAATCCGTACTGCATCTTTGTGGAATTTCGTCATTGATTCTTTGCAAATGTGTAGTTTACCGTTTTAGAAGACGATTTACTGGATGGATGGGTCCTGGTGTAGAGGCGGCTTACACTCTTAGGTGGTCATTTGGAGTTCGTCCAAGTTCGACATGATTTTGTAAGTTCTTGTGGATGTCGGTCTTAACTTCCATAGGTTTGATAGAGAGGTTATCCGACAAGCTTCTGATCGTTGTAGTGATTTACTTTGGTCGTCAGTGAACAGAAGCCCAGCTTTTTATGGCCACACTCTTTGAGACTCATGTCAGGCCCATTTATGACCACTGTACCTGTGAATAGATTGTTGGTAATATCCTGGATGTGACTTTGCTCGACGTTGTTCAGAGATAATGGACTAAACAGATGCATGGTATGTCTGAGGTATTGTACCATCTGGGTGTTACCTCTAAATTTGTTATATATCAGTGGAAGATTGCTGAGAAGTGGTCTAGTAAACCATTGTTGAGTTCGTTGTTATGACACAGTGGGCTTGGAATTTGTCCTACAAGAGACATAGCATCAGTTAGGTCTAGGAGTTTGTTATAGATTTGAACGGATACCATAATATTATTATTTGTTATGCATAAACTCAGTGTTAAATGTCAGATATTTTCAGTATGACTGTTATGTTAGTATATGATTTTTTTCATGGACCAGATCACCTTAGGAGTTGAAGATCAGGATTATTTACATTTCCATTAATTACAAGATCGGTAATGCACATCAGTATCGTGTATTGATTGAGCATGCACCTTCCATATTGTTGTAGCATTTATCATGTGGGTGTGGTAGGATAAACCGTTTATATTAGTTAATCAATGCTGCTTAGACAAAGTAGAGAAACTTACTTAGCCAGTTTACTGCAGTTATACATTTTTGAACGGTTATCATAGGAATATAACTGTATTTGATATACATTCGCATAATTTAATGGAATGTTGGGTATAAAATATGCTTAATTGGATGTAATGATCCATATATTGACATACTTTACCTCTCGACATCGGATTTGGGTTGGGTTCAATGTCGTCTTGGAGAACTTATCTACAGGATTTGCGTAGAGTGTTAGTGTTAAAATTCTTCAATAATTTAATGTACACCTCAATTATGTTATCCGCTCGCATGTCTTTATTAGATGCTCAATTCCGTATGTCTTACTTATATAAATGTTTGTGATCCGTTTACAGTTTATACATATAGAAGTTATTGATTAATTCAGGCTTTGTAATGAGATTGCGTTCAAATTCAGAATATCTGAATAATTCGAGCATTCACCAGATCCACTGTAGCATTTTTCACTATGTTTGTGACGTAGAGAAGCCGTAAACCTATCACACCCTAACCTATTATAACCTAATTTAACCAAGGATTATACTTTTTTTTCCGTTTTCATACTTATATCATGTATTTCTTCATTTATTGAAGCTTTATTCATATAAAATCTATCCACTTGACTGTAAATTTTACCAATCTTTACCAACTTATGTACCTACA
>SDVV010040748.1:0-10506 GCA_016164225.1 Gammarus roeselii | reverse complement strand
TCAAATGCAATTCTACACACATATGATGACATTTGGAAGTAAATGACCCACTATAATGACACCACAGCTAATTTCAATATGCGTAACTAATTTTATAAGGACCCAATTTTTTCAACACATGGTGACATGTCTAGGCCCAAGTGTTAACTCATGTTTAATGTTCAGGAACATTTTTTTTATCACCTTTTCATATCGAGACAACAATCCCTTATCTAGCATGACTTGTATGCATGTTAATGCAATAAGTTTGCTATAGAATTGACAAAATACGTTTTTAAATGTTGTATCGCATTATTAAAAAGATCGTTTTTTCGTAATATTTGCTCATTTACTGATACTCTAGGGTCATAACTAGTTGATGATGTGGAGAAATGACTTCCAGTAAAGTTAGATTGCAATTATTGAAGAAAAACTTTGTTTACGCGGCAAAATCGGGAAAAAAATCCTTCGACAGTCTGGTATGACGGCAGCAAGAGACGAGCATCAGAAACACCTATCACAGACGTAATATTTGAAGTAAAATTTTATTATAAGCAACTGATATATACTAATATAGTCACGCTCTATCTATTGGTACTCTCAAACTTTCAATTTGCGTTTCAATTATTGATATATGGGGGGTGTGGGGAGTCACCCTGTTTGGTGCGGGGAGTCACCCCCGATTTGGGGTCGTAGCTCGCCGCGCAGTTTTTTTTCAATAACTTTTTTTTGGTTAACGATAGAATGTTGAAACTTACGGTGCTTCACGGTCATAATATTAGCTATACACACCGTAAATACGAAGTTTCTCGGCCGCGTACTTTTTGAGTTATTTCAAAGTATGCGCAAAATGCGGGGAGTCACCCCGGTCGACGCTACCACATGGTGATAAGTCTAGGCCTAAGTATTGACTCATGTTTCATGCCCAGGAACAATATTTTTTATCACATTTTCATATGAAGATAATATTTTACCAAGCATGACTTGTTTTCATGGTAATGCAATAAGTTTGCTATAGAAATGACGAAATACATTTATTACATGTTGTATCGTTTTATTAAAAATATTGTTTTTTTCGTAATATTTGCTCATTTACTGATACTTTAGGGTCATAATTAGTTAAGGAGGTGGAAAAATGACTTCCAGTAAAGTTAGTTTTATATCTCAATTATTGAAGAAAAACTTTGTTTCCCAAGGCAAAATTGGGAAAAAAGGTCCTTTGACAGTTGGGTATGATGCAGCAAAAGACGAGCATCTAAAACACCAGTCACAGACGTAATATTTTACTCAACATTTTATTTTTAGCAACTGACATATACTAATATAGGCATGCTCTTTTGATTGGTACTCTCAAACTTTTCATTTGCCTTGCAATTATTGATAAATGGGGGGTGCGGGAAGTCACCCCCAATTGGGGGCCATAGCTCGCCGCACGGTTTTTCGTAACTAACTTTTTTTTGGTTGATACAATATTAAAACTTACGGTGCTTCATGATCATTATAGTAGCTATACACATCGTAATACAAAGTTTCTCGGCCGCGTACTTTTTGAGTTATTTCAAAGTATGCTCAAAATGCGGGGAGTCACCCCAGTTGACGCTACTTTTTGAGTTATTTTATAGTATGCGGAAATGCAGGAAGTCACCCGGTCAATGCTAAACACTGAAAATGTATAGTATCATAAAGAATCTTGCCAAACTTTACCAATATTGCAAGTTTCCAAGCATGAGATTGAAAAGAACCCCTAAATTAAATGCAGTGCTATAAATTAGATAAGGTTTCCTTGCTGTTCAAGCAGGCACTGCCAACTTTTAACTATTCAGAAAAATGGTCTCCCCCCATGCCTAGTGTCTTGTAGACCTATCTGCAGGTCTCTCAGGGTTCCAGCTAAGATGAGGCATCCCAGGTCCCAACATCAACCAGGAATGAGGTAAGGGTCAGCTGTGAGACAAGTGAGGCAATAAGCACTGGTGTGCTTCAGATGAAGAATTCTATCCATAGGTATTAGCAGACGCATATGATGAACTTTATAGCTTCAAATAAAGGTGCTACATATGCAAATATAGAGCAGAAACACAAGGGTTAGGAAATGCCAGGTATTTCCATTACAACATATGCCATAGTGCTGACAGGGTTGATTCTTTGCAGTTGGCTTTTTTTTATTCTTACCTTTGATTCTGACTTTTGCAGCCCCTTAAGGGCTCAGCATACCCAGTCGTCATGTGCACCAAGTCAGGAGAGGCCAGCACAGCCATGCGCACCAGCACCTACAAAGACTCTGCTGGACTACGGAAAATGCTGGAAGGGATGCGCAACATTGGCTTCCAGAGAATAAACCCAAAGCCACTTGCATGAAAACCCAAAGCACAACTACAACCCTGCAGAAAACCATGAAAGCAAATACATACACATATATAAAAAGAACAGAAACAAACAGGACAAGTCACACCACAGGCTAGGCAACACGACTGGGAATGCAAGACCCTAGAACTCAAACAACCTATTCCCCATAAACTCAGCCAACCCTGCCTTGCCAAGCAGAAATGGCAGCAGACTCAACAACAGCAGCAGGCAGCTCATTCCATATTCTAATGCATCAAACATTAAAAAACCTCCTTGCCACATCCACAGAGCAGCGGGGCATCAAGAGTTTGTGCTGATGTCCCCCACGTCCTACCATCCAACCATCCAGCAACCTTTGGAACAGAATGTACAAATCAAAACCCTCCTTGTCACAATACAGAATTCTCCAATACTTCATGAGGTAATTTTTCAGTAACCTACCCTTGATTGTGAACAAATTTAGAGCTATCAGGTGATAGCTACCTCACACCCTGCTTTTGGGCACCAAAAGGTTGGATAATGTCACAATTTGACTAAGAGACTTGAAAGAGCAGGTCTTTGTCATTAAGTAGCTATCAGTTATTTGTAGAAATTTGATGCCTGCACAGAATTTATGAAAAATCACCAAAGTGAAAGTATGTTTTTCAGGTTTATATCTGTGCCTCAGAGTTTGAGCTGATCCAAAAAGGTACTAGCCTTTGCATGAGTGCCTTCTCTTCTGCTTTGTCTTCAATCTTCTCTTTTTTTTTCTTCAGCTTTCTTGCATCAGCCTCTTCTTAGGTATTTATTGGTGAAAAATCCACTCATGATCTTCACTGTCCTTTTGTACTATATTGACCAACTAAACCAACATAATCTGACCTCCAAAAAGTAATATTAATCAAGTAAGCATTCTTGGTCACGACACCACAAAAATATGGCATGGGTTGGATAGCCACCTGAATATATATTAGCCTTTGTGATTTAGTGGAGATACAATGGTGTGTCTTTGAGGCCACAAAAACCACTGCTTCTGAGTACTATTTTTATGATTATTCTTCTTCTTCCACAGAAATAGCCTTTGAGTAGTGTGTGCACAAATGTTACATCAAGTAAGAGTTTGATGATAACAATTACAATTAGTATTTCACATGAGGCAGCTTGTTATTGATAGTTACTAGCTCTATTCAACATACAGCCCAAAATTTAATTGATGGCAACTCATTTACATGAAATTTACATGAAATAATAATAAAATAATAAGAAGCGACCATTTAGAACAGAATGAACAAATCAAAACCCTCCCTGTAACAACACAAAATTTTCCAATACTCTATGAGGTCGTTTCTCAGTAACCTGCCCTTGATTGAGAACAAATTTAGAGCTATCAGCCTGTCATGGTAGGACATCTCAGACAGACCATGCACCTGTTTGGTCGACCTCCTTTGAACACACTCAAGCAACTTCACATCCTGGACATGACCAAGTTTCAACACAGGAGCAGTAATCATGAATGGGCCTGACATGTGCCACAAAGAGTGTGATCATAAAATTTGGGCTCCTATTAACTGCCAACCTAAGCAAATCACTACAAAGACCAGCAGCTTGTCTCACAACTTCTCTGACATGGTCATGAAACTCAAGACCAACATCCACATAAACTCCCAAATTGCGATGAACTTGGACGAACTCCAAACGAGCACCGCCAAGAGTGTAAACAGCCTCTGCACCAGGACCAATCCAACCAGCAAAACGTCTGAAATAATAAACAACACATTCTAGGGTTCAATGACAAATTCCATGAAGTTTCAGTCTGGAATATTTTGTCAAGGTCTCCCTGCAAAGCAGACACACCACTAACAACATCATGACGTTGGGAAGATGCATAAATTTTATAATCGTCAGCTAATGCGCCAAACTTAGATACAAGGCCATCTGTCAAAAAATTTACATAAATGATAAAGAGGACTGGACCCAGGACTGAACCCTGTGGAACCCCACTCAGAACGTCCCTTGGCTCACTATTATGGGATGGGAAACAACTTCAACTGCCTTTGAAAATTCAAGCATGGCCATATCTACCACCAAACCAGCATCAACAGACTTAACTACATCCAAATAGACCAGCAACATCTGATCCTCTCTTGATTTAACCTCCCTAAATCCAAAATGTCGGGAGGAAAGGAGCTGGTAAGACTCAAAATAGTCCACCAGCTCAGCAGAACAATCGATTTGCAGCTAACAGAGGTATGACTAACTAGACGATAGTTGGAGGGATCATATCTAGATTTACTTGTAAAAATTGGAATCACCAATGAACTCTTCCATGCATCAGGGAGCACTCCACTCTGCAGAGAAAGGTAAAAGATTATAAATAGAGGCTGGGTCAATTGCACAGCACACTCCTTCAGCAACTTAGGGTGGAGTCCATCCATGTCCATTGCTGAACTAACATTGAACCCTGCCAGAAAGTCATGACATTCCGAGACCTTATGGCAAACTCGCTAATTTTGCCATCAAATAACTAGAAAGGAGCACGATTTGGAGGAACATCCTCTATATATGTCAGAAAAGGCAAAAGACAAGAGCTCAGCCATCTCCAGTGGATCGTAAACCAACTGTCCACCTGCATCAGGAAGTGGTCTAACCCCAAAATGACTTTTCATCTTCCTTTGGATATTAGCATGGAACAGCTTTGGGGAGTGACTATACCGTTGCATAAGGTATTCCTCATACTGAGATCGGCTGAACAAAGCATGATTTCAAAACTGACAGTTGATCAAGAAAGGTAGCTAGTGACTCCAAAGTATTTTAATCATTTCTGCCAAACCTCCTTCTTGAAATCTTGTACTCATCCCACCCATTTGCTCTCCTCACCTTCAAGTCAAAGGGAGGCCTCACAGACCATGGTACCCTAGGCAAGTCTCCAGCAAGAGGCACATCTAAGTCTATCAGACTCCTCAGTATAGTGAGGAACACACTATAATCCTCACAAAAACCCAGGTGAACAAATCCAAGAGGCCAATCAATCCTCGATAATGCTTCGGAAATAGCGCGGTAGTTACACCGGTGTTGAGAATACTTCCGAGCTTGGTGTCTTGCACCATCAGGCTCCAAAACATTCATAAACAATCACAAATAACAGGCAAGTGAGCACACTTTGGAATAGGAGCTAAAACAACAACATCCCCAACACAATCTGGCTTGCTTGCAAAAAATAAATCCAGTATATTGCTGGTCAAGAGGAAAGTCTGCTCCCTCACTCACCTGATGCAAGCCACAAGATGCAAAACAATCCATAAACAGTTGATCCATCAAGTTAACATTCTCTTCCTGCTCCAACCCATCCGACCACTTCACCAAGGGCAGGTTGAAATCCCCCAATACAACCACCTCACGACCATCACAGAAGTCACTAATCAAACTTATCAGATTAAGATTTTCCTGATCACTATATGATGGAGGTCTATAAACAGCCAAAATCCACAAATCAAGTTGAACCAGATAGACTGCTGCAACATTTGTCAAGTTCAGACTAAACTCCTCATACTTCAGGGATTTTTTCAAATATATATATGTACATATATGTACAGCTCCAATTTGGTTGGTTAATCTAAATCAATTAGTTAGCCCAGTCAATCTAGAGTGGTAGTTTCCTTGTATTCAACTAGCTATACATTGATAACACTATTTGGGGCTACCAAGCTTGGCAAAAAGTATTTTGGACACCTAAATTATTATGTCTCACAATTACTAGAATACTGTTCCACTGGCCCATGATTTTGGTTTGGCTGGTAGTTACCTTTTTTCGACAGCTAATTTAGGAACATTAGGCTGAGTTAAAAGTTGTTTTACTTTGCCAAACTATCTCAGACTGGTTCATTCTATTCAGTTGATTAGCAACATGAAATCACACAAAAGAGCCTTCTTTATTACTATTAGATCTATTAAAAATCATATTGACTCAACTTTAATCAGGTTGCAACCTTGCCTCATTTCAACTCTGTTGGGACTTAGTGGAAAATTTGGAGAAACTTCACTCCCACTTTAGATGGAGGCAATTCTGCCAATCACAGTTAAGTCAGACTGTGCAGAGCTCTGGGATTGGCCCTGATGCTTTTCCTCCACTAAGTGGTTCTGTGATTGGAGCCAGTGCTGCCTCTGGTCTTTCTAGTAGGAGAGGTAAGAGTGGTTTGGAGAGGAAGGGGGAGGTCCCCTTCCAAGAAATCCACCCTGAAGTACCATTTTGATGATTTTTTCATTTTAAATTTAAGCTTCATAAATTTGAACTCTCAGATTAATCAAATTGATTTTCTTTCTACTCATCTGAACAGTTTAAAGCTTCATGTTACTGGCATTGCAGAGTCATGGCTTCTGCCTAGCATTCTGTCTTCCTTTGTTAGTATCTCTGGCTATGATGTAGTCCTAGACTATACTGATGTTGTGTTACGCAAGCATGTTGTATGTATTTACATTGTTAAATCACTGAAGTACCTGATATTTGACACTTCACTGCCAAATAAGGCTGCTATCCATTTGACTGATGTGGATGTCTTCTGTTTGGTGGTTTATCGTCTTCCATCATACCCTGCTTTGGAAAATTATAGGTTGATTAATTTTGATAACTTTTGTGACAACAGAGAGATTCTCATAATGGGTGATTTTCACCTTCCATCAATTGAATGGAATCAAAATGCTATAGATTATTATGTTTCTCCTACTGACCATGAGTTCTTTGAATGTTTTAATTCAATTAGTCTTACTCAATGGGTGAATGAACCTACTTTAACTTCAGGAAATATTCTGGATCTGGTTTTATCAACTGAGACAGATAGTGGGTGATGTAGCTATCTGTTTTGTCTCATTTCCCACACCGTGTTCATTGTCCTTTAGCATGTCAGTATATTTTTACTTCTGAATTGTCTTTATTACAGCTTGAAAATGCCCCAACTTTCCTCTGGCATAGAGGAAAGTACAATTTAATTGGATCTGCTTTCTGAGAGGTTGATTGGGATTTTGAATTTGACTCTCTGACTGTTGACAAGTATTTTTCCTATTTGCGAGCAATCCTTTGTACACTGGTGGATAGATATGTTCCTGTTTGTTTGGGAAGACCTCTCCAATCATGGTCAGCATCTGCACCAGCCTGGTTGTTGAGGAGGAAGTCAGAGGTGTGGGGGGAGTTTAAATGTGTGAGTAGTTTTTGGATGGAATCACTTGCTCACAGCTGATGCACTTGCAAAGTTTAATCTGTTGAATGTGATGCCAGAACTATGCCACCTGGAGTCACTCCCAACATGAGCAGTCTCTTGTTGACAAAAAATAAAATCTAAGCCCAAATTATTTCACTCATATATACAAATGAAGAAGACAGGCCCATTGAAAATGATCAATGGCGATGTGGTAACTGATCCCTATTTGATGAGCAAGGTATTTGCCTCCTTTTTTTCATTGGTGTATGTTTGTCTGGATCCCTTATTTCCAGCTCCCCACCAGATGAGTGATGGTGTTATGGGGGACATTGTAGTCAGACTTGGGGATGTGCTGAGTCTCTCTCAAATTGACGGTAACTCAAGTATGGGTCCAGATCTTAAATTTTTGCTGTTAAAGTCTTGCTCCTCTGAATTGGCCTATCCACTTTGCCTAATTTTTAATATGTCTTTGAAGGAGGGGTCTTTACCACATTTGTGGAAATTATCTAGAGCTGTACCTCTGTATAAAGCCAAATCTTGAAATGACCCTCTAAATTATTGCTCTGTGAGTTTGACCTCAGTTGGCTGCAAGTCAATGAAGCGTTTAATAGCTTCTCATTTGACATCATATTTGGATGCTAATGGGATCCTTCCCAAAGATCATTTTGAATTTTGGAAAAACAGGTAAACTGTGGATCAGTTCCTACTTACTTATGGAGATGTGTCCCAGTGGGTGGATCAGGGTCTTGTTGTGTACCTGGTTCTTCTTGGCATTCCATTAAGTGTCTCACTCTGTTGTTGAATAAGTTGCAGTGTCTGGGTGTTTCTGCTCTGCTACTGTTCTGGATATCAAGTTTCCTAACTGCCAAGGAAATGAGTTGTTTGTGGGGGAGCAGTTATTGGTCCCAGGGCCCTTGACAGTGGTGTGCCACAAGGTTCAGTTCTTGGCCCAGTATTGTTTCTAATTTATGTCAACTATATCTCCTTGTCTTTATCATGTGAGGTTAAGGCCTTTGCTGATGATTATAAGTTGCAGTTCTCTAAAGGGAAGCTTGGGAGACATTAGTCAAGGTGTTTCTTCTCTGGAGTGGGATTTAAATCTAATCCATGATGTGGCTCTTCTTGGAACCTGAAATTAAATGCCAGCAAATATGTAATGTTGCATTTTTGGGGAGCGGAAACTTTGACTGGTTGAAGTTGGGTGATGTGGCTCAGTACAGTTTGGGTGGTAATCTTTTGTCATTTGTTGAGTCTCATAGAGACCTTGGTGTTATTGTTGATACCAAGTTAAAGTTTCATAACCATATTCATGCTGTGGTACAAAAGTTTTGGATCTGGCTAACAACTTTCTTAGGTCCACTCTGTTAATAGGAGCTCTGATTTCATGGTATCTCTTTTTGTGTACTAGACTATTGCTCCTGTGTTTGTAATTTAGAGTTTGTTGCTGATCTGAGGATGCTGGAGTCTGTTCAGCATTGTTGGACTAAGAAGGTTGATGGACTTGCAGATTTGTCTTGTGCAATTTGCCTGTCTAGGTTAAATTTGTTTTCAATTTATGGGAGGCTGGTAAGATCCAATCTCATAAAATATTACAAAGCATTTGCTGATGATTGTGCTGGAGGCAAGGTTTATTTGGGCTTGTCATGAATGTTTACTGCTGCTCTTGATACTTGCCGAGGGCATGGATTTAAACTTCATCCTCCATGATGTGCGTTAGATGTGAGAAAGCATTTCTTTAATTGTAGATGAATAGCCTTATGGAATTTCTTACCGGCTGAAATGTTCATGCTCCCACACTTTCTTGTTTTGAAAGTGGTCTTCTGTTGTCAATTTCACACATTCTCCTTTCTTATTATGACAGAAGTCTTCTTATTTTATCTTTTTATTGCCCTTGGTGACTGATAACATAGTTATGTGTTTCGTTTTGTGCATTTGTGGTGTGAAAATGTGCTGTATGTTTGTTATGTCGCTTTATGTGTGTATATATTACCTTCATATTGTTTTTCTTCTTGTAACTGGCATGCACACATCCATTCGCATTGTCTTCATCTGCCGTTCCATGTGTCTGGTGTCTGCACTTTGTGACCGGCGCATGCATTGCTTGCCTCCTGTGCTCTCTTACTGTCTCCCTGTGTTGTGCAGGTTTGGCTCCTTGTCCTCACCTGCTTTGGCGTTGGAGCTGTGGTAAGATTCTGGGGGTGTCAGGTAATGATCCAAACAAGTATCAAAATAGTAAGTATATTTAAAAAATGTACATTTACATCCTCAATTCTTCATAAGCAACAAACTACAACATATATTCAACGCATTGCCACCAATTTGACCACAATCCATTGGAACCTCTAGCTGCAGCATCAAAGTTTGCAGCTTTGATTATAACAAACCAAAATTCACAAGGACCTGAAAAACACACTTTCATTTTGGGGATTTTTCTTAAATTCTGTGCTTGTATCAAATTTCTACAAGTAGCTGATACTTGCTAAAAAATACCTGCTCTTTCAAGTCCCTTAGTTGAATAGTGACATAATCACATTTTTGGTGTCCAAAAGGGGGTTGTGGGGAATCACCCTAATCAATGGTATATACTGGGTATGAAATTAGATTTGGTGTAATATTTTTGGGTCATTTACTTTCATATGACTTATGTGTGAGAAATTGCATCTAAGTACTTTTCAAAGAAGAAAAACAAATATCTTGAATAACAAAATATGTGATGTGAGTTTGTGGGTGCCTGCACTTCTTGACCCGGCGACCCCACTACCGCTCGAAGTCAGGATGGTCACAGAGGCGGCAGGTCGTCCAGGCCAGTATAGGCTCGGTGGGTCTACCGGGGTACAGGACCACACAACAACTCACTAAAACGCCACACACCAGGTTTCAAATAGGAATAGGTTAAAAACCAGAGTAATATTCACCACTTTATATTTCAATAAAAACTCAGTTCAGCAGAAGCACTTCAAAGTTACACTTTCAATACAAGGGTTCACCGCGCTAGTGACGCACGCAATGTTCA
>SDVV010040747.1:0-10506 GCA_016164225.1 Gammarus roeselii | reverse complement strand
TACATATAATAAATATAGTCCCAACGTCCTACCTCAATAGACGGCCTCGGTCGTCTGCATTACACTGGTTGTGGCAGAACTTCTATCTAAAATGTTTTGCACCGCTTCTCAATCAAAACAAGACACATTGAAAATCTATATTAATTACAGGGCGATTTATTGTGGAATAACAATTACTTCAGCTGATTTGTATGGATATTGATGTTTATTGCCCAATCTGCGCAGAACGCCATTCAATTAATCCAAGTCATGAATCTGTGAATTAAATCAATATTTTCCATGTGAAAGTTCATATTCTTGAAGTATTAGAGGGGATGCGGCCAGGCCTGTGCCAAAGAAACTGGAGTGTGTTGATATTACTAGTATATCTAGATAGAACCTGCTTCCCATTTAGGGTTTATCCTCAACATTATGCATGACAGAAATATACTTGACACTTGTGACGCTCTAATCATGTGAGGTGATCATAAATTTATGTTACAGAGAAGGGGAGCGCATCAGAATTTGTTAGTGGGGTCTAATAGTTGCAGTTATGATTCTAGAAAAATCGTACGCTTGGATCTGCCTGAACGTTCTTTCCAAGGGACAACTAAACAAACCTGGTTTTAGTTTCTTGTTTAACTCTTATTTACGCGGTTATTCTAGAAAATCCTATTTTGAATCGTGGTTACATGCCAACTTGATACACCTAAAGCACTTGTTTCATCAACATGACTAGTTCTCTGAAAAATTTCTCATCGTTCAGCCAGTCAGACAAGCGTGTGTAAGCACACACAGTGCATGGAACAAAAATGGGACAGCCTAAAAACACCCTCAAGCGTGATATAATCAGACATTTATTTGCTTTCGTGTGCATGTAGATTGGGCTTACACATTTCAAAAGAGAAAGTGTGTAAGCCTTACACACCCATTGTGGACAAAGTTGGTATAAGTGATCATTTTTTACAAAATTCAATCGTTACGCACTCAGTCAGTCAAAGAAAGATCAATTCAGACATGTAACTAAATCAACATGTAAAGGGAACTAAAAGGAAACAACCAGGGTTCACACTTAACTGTATACAATATACACAGTTGTCTTTTCCCTGTGCCTGACAAATAGAAAATCCAGCGTAGCACCACCAATTGTAAGGCACTGAAGGAGGTCTCCAAGCTAAAGCGAAGCCACCAAGCAGAAACGCACAGATGGAAGTGTAGCAGCCAAAGCACAGATGAAAAAGGTCTCCAAGTCATAGCGAAGCCCTCTAGCAGAGATGCACAGATAGAGATCTCCCTCAAAAACGAAGCCCGAAAACAGAGACACCGAGATGGAGGTCTCCAAGTTAAAACGAAGTCACCTAGCAGAGACATTCAGATGGAGGTATCCAAGCTAAACTGGAGCCACCTAGTGGAGACGCAAAGAAGAAGGTTTCGAAATCAAAGCAGAAACCCCGAGCTGAGACGGTCTGGAGAGGTTTTCAAACAGAGTGGAGTTATCTTGAGGAAACTCACAAAGAAGGTTCCCAACTTAAACCGAAGGCACCTTGTGGAGACGCAGACACGGTTGCAGCCACCCTGTGCAGACTCGCGAGAGGACGTCCCTGAACTAAAGTAGATCCACCTAGCGGAGAGGCACGGAAGGCCTTTTAGCTATAGAGGAGCCAGATAGCAAAAACGCACAGAAGGAGGTATCCGAGCTACAGCGGCATCACTAAGCAAAAACACACAGACGGAATTGTACGAAAGCAGATCCACCGAGCGAAGCGGCACGGAAGGTCATCGAGCTACAGCGGAGTTGGCTAGGGAAGACGCACGGAAGGATGCCTCTGAGCTGCAGCGGAGGCACTTGGTGGAGGCGCACGGACGGTGCGCCTGCACTAAGAAGGCAATCTCCGAGCTAATACGGAACCATATAGTTATGACGTGCGAAGGTCTCCGAGCTAACACGATCCCACCAAGCGGAGATGCAAGGATATGAGATCTCCGTGCCAAGCCCCATCCAAAGTTTGTTGAGCAAGACCACGCGTCTGGCTGAATTTCTTTAAAAAGCCTGCGAGAAATGTCTCTGCTTTGCATATACAAGTGCTAGGCTGAGAAGAAGCCACAGCCGGCCGCCTCGATTGTTTACAACTTTTTTTCCCGCGCTCGGGCTTGTAGTTGGAGCTGGCCTAAAAAATTAAAACGTGTGTGTGGTGTTCTACGGTCTGCTCTGTCCGACTATAAAGGTAGTTTGCTGCTTCCGCTCATTTATTGACTCGCTGGTTCCAAACAGCTTGTTTGAATCTTCATGTTTTCTGCGATCGCATCACGTTTCACTGGTCACATAGAGTAAATGTATAGTAGTTTACACCCCCTTTTCGTGACATTTTGTTGAAATTTATTAAACATCTATGACAGACCCTTTTGCAAAAGGATTCCACTCTTTACTTCTCATCCCCGCCCCATGGAACTCCATAACGATAAACCGAGCGACAAAAAATGTCTCAATGTCAATCGAAAAATAATATTTAGGTAGTAAACACAATACACACTATTGCCACTTCGCCATTCATGCGTAAATGTGATACGTGGACAAGAGCACCGGATACATCAAAATATGATGACAACTGAAACTAAGTCAATTCATTCTTTTTGGAACCAGTCACGATTCCGGACTGACAAAGCCCGCATAAGCCAATAACAACAGAGCCTCTGCTGTCTAGACCAATCACGGGCTGATTATTCTATGAGGCCAGCTCCACCAGAGGACGCTACTAGGCGTGGCAGTTCGGGGGTCGCTAATGCACATCTTATGTTCCGAAGCGGGGGGTTGTTATGGTGCGAATGCTCGGAGAGCAGCAGAGGGACGTTCGTGCATGATAGACAGCTCTCGGTGGTCATCTAAAAGCAGCATGAGTTGCGTTGCGTGATGGTAGCACTTTAGAGGCGCCAAACAAGTGCTCATTGAAACCTTATGATAAAACGACTCTCGATATAAGAGATTGAGCTGCCATAATAAAATCAATCTAGAAGCATAGAAGAAAGGGATTTCCAAGTTATTAAAACCATCATGTGAACAACCCGAGGAGCGGCCGAAAATAGTGTCAATTGAACCATCATGATAAACTGAACCATCATTTTGACATGTTGATTACACAATCGTGCTGAAAACAATCTTGATGGCAAAAATATTAGCGTTGGTCGAACCCTTGACATTAAATCAATTGTTGCAGCATAAAAAATGGGTTGATTGAGTCATCTTGATGACGACACTCCAGGCTATTCAAAGAGCAGGGCCGTCTTGGTCGCCTTGGTCGTCATGGTAACGGCTGTCTGAAGATATCAATGAGCCGAAAGGAAACGGTGACATCTTCCTCATTGTGGAATCCATGACTTGTAGCGGGAGCAAATCAAAGGAGGAATTATTTGGCCATAAAATATAGAAGATGTTAAGGACAGATAACAGATTTCGTTGATAATACAGACAGTCGCATCCCTCATCTGTCTGTAATTGGGGGACTTTTCTGTTCTACGGTTCCTTTACGACAATGCTCTTCAGCTGCAAATAAAATAAGACCTATTTATATACACATACGAAAGCGTTGCATAAGATGCAAACTGTTAATAAGATATATCCACTCAATGCAATTTAGCAATTTAGCCTTTCAACGCTAAAGGGTCCGGTGAAGACCTCGAAACTCACACTTTGGGTGAGAAGTTAGGTCCGAGAACAAGATCAGCAGAAGAGCCTGACAGCTTTAAGTGGTTTACACCTGCTGCATGATAATTCCCGTTTCTCAACATGACGGCAAATGCGCTAAAGCACATCAGGGCGCGTCAAAACTCATCTATTTACTATCATTCATGACTCCACTTTTCCATTACACGCTCTCGCACCAACTCCACACTGATGTCACTTCATTCAGTCCTACTTCGGGCCATCCATCCATCAGAACTTCGATCTTCCTCTAGGCCTACGCCTACTTATTTTCGCTTTCATCACTCGTTTCACCAATCTTCCATCATTTTCTTATCTCACCACGTGACCAAACCACCTCAGAGCACTTGAATCTACTCTGGCCTCCAGCTTTCTCGCCATCTCTGTTCTTATCCGAAACAACGTCATTATTGTTCGTATCCCTCAGCGTCACTCAGGCAATGCAGCACAAAAATTTCACATCGTTATCATTCAACCTTCTTCTTCTCTGCTCAAGACCCCACTAGCCCAGGTACTTATAACACTGAGCTTCCTCTAAAACCTCTCGATTTAGGCGGAGACTAATTTCTCTCACATCTTTCTTTCACAAGCCTACACAACTTCTCTTCTGATGATGCCACCAGTTCCGCGCATCCGCTAACAGCTACTGACTCCACTGCCAGCTCCCTTCATTTCTCACATTCTCTCACATCTTTCTTTCACAAGCCTACACAACTTCTCTTCTGATGATGCCACCAGTTCCGCGCATCCGCTAACAGCTACTGACTCCACTGCCAGCTCCCTTCATTTCTCACATTCTCTCACATCTTTCTTTCACAAGCCTACACAACTTCTCTTCTGATGATGCCACCAGTTCCGCGCATCCGCTAACAGCTACTGACTCCACTGCCAGCTCCCCTCATTTACTCCCAACAACTAGTAACCTCAACCTAATACATGAGTGTACACACCCTGACCATGCCAGGCAGCCGTGTAGAGACTGAACAGCCACAGATACAGAACGCAACCTTGTCAACATGTAAAGGGAATCACACTTGAACTGGGAACTAAGACCTCACCTCCCTCCCGACCCTTTCACATGCTTTACTACTAAAATAAAAACTTTGTATCTTTCTTAATAAGTTTCCATCCACTCCATACAATCCCTCTCGATCCTATCGTTGATCGTTTCGAATCCTTAAATCCCCAGAACACATCCTTTCTCTTCTTAAGGTTTTTCTCACGGAGTTATCTCGCGGCAAAAATTCTGATCTGTGCAAAATTATCCACTCTTAAGCCACTTCGTACCTCGTAAATCGTGTCCTCCGCATTGACTCTGATTCTCCTGATAAGCGCTCTCCAGTACAATTCACGCAGCACGCACAACAAAGTAGTACATTGTTAGTTGCCTCATTTATTTTTTAGTTCCCTTGCCCTAATATAGTGAAATAAATGGAACCACTGTGCCACTCGATCGACACCACGCCCAATACAAAACACTGAGTTAGTAGCTTCCGAACCAGGGGCTTTCAAGTTACGATGACTGTAAAAAGAGTTTATAAAGGAAACAGCTTTCCACCTAGTACATGGCAAAACCTGTCGTTCTAGGAGTAGATGAATCACAAAATGCATTTGTTCATCAACTGTTTAGAACAACTGTATGTATTTGAAGTTTTTGCAAAACTGTCAGCTCTTTTATTGCATCGTTGCACTGATCAGGAGAAGGCATCACACGTCGTAGGCAGCAGGTCTATGGACGAAGAGGCTGTTCCACATTCCTTCAGTTCATAGAAAATGCTACGGAAATAAAACAAACCGGACTGTCTTTACCCGACTCTTGTGTTGTTCATCGCACGAGGAGAACAGTTTTGTTTTGTAGGCTACAGTGCTATGTAACCCAACAATGCCGCCACTGGCCAACAATGTGGCGCTCTCCAGAAGCATAGTGCCTAACAATGGGTCTCGCCAGCTACTGTTCTTACAACGCCTCCCCTCTCCTCTGCTTCCCCTCCTCCCGCCTCATTCTACCTGCCCAAGTACAAAAGATGTAATGTCCACACGTAGTTCCTTTCCAATCGGTAGGGTGATGGCAACTGACAGTACCTTGATGAGGGTAGTGAGGACTGACAGTACCTTGATGAGGGTAGTGAGGACTGACAGTACCTTGATGAGGGTAGTGAGGACTGACAGTGCCTTGATGGGGGTAGTGAGGACTGACAGTACCTTGATGAGGGTAGTGAGGACTGATAGTACCTTGACGAGGGTAGTGAGGACTGATAGTACTTTGATGAGGGTAGTGAGGACTGATAGTACCTTGATGAGGGTAGTGAGGACTGACAGTACCTTTATGAGGGTAATGAAGACTGACAGTACCTTGATGAGGGTAGTGAGGACTGACAGTACCTTGATGAGGGTAGTGAGGACTGACAGTACCTTGATGAGGGTAGTGAGGACTGACAGTACCTTCATGAGGGTAGTGAGGACTGACAGTACCTTGATGAGGGTAGTGAGAACTGATAGTACCTTGATGAGGGTAGTGAGGACTGATAGTACCTTGATGAGGGTAGTGAGGACTGATAGTACCGTGATAGGATGCTGTTGGCATAGTAATTAGGGTAGTGAGGACTGATGGTACCGTGATAGGATGCTACTGGCATAGTAATTAGGGTAGTGAGGACTGATAGTACCGTGATAGGATGCTACTGGCATGGTAATTAGGGTAGTGAGGACTAACATTACTGTGATAGGATGTCATGACATACTGATTAAGGTGGTGAGGTATAATAATACCTGAAAGGATGCACTAGCATCTTAGACAAGGTAGTGAAGACTAATAGTACCGTGATAGGATGCACTGGCATATTGATTACGTCCAATGGTAATGTTGTTACCAGTATTCGGTTATTGGATACTAAATTACGATCTATCTTCGACGTGTGAACCGCCAGTGATCCACATAAATGTTATGTATGATATTTAAATCAATAATCTAAGCCTGTTTAATGATTACTTTAACAATGCACTGAATTAATGAACTGATATCCTATAATATCCTCGTTTTGAAATTTAGACCTTTCATTTCCTGCTTCACTAGCAGGACATCATGACCCACCCGTCATCAATCTCATAAGCCTTGGGTCGTCTCTCACTAGAGATCGATCTCAATTAAGATCTAACACCTCATCAAATTAAAGAGTGACTTGAGGAATTGAAAATTTGTATAGAAGAGAATGAGGAGATGGGATGAAGAGCATTAATTGCTTCTCTTCTTCCATGCAGAAAAGAAATTGAGGAGGTGGAATGAAGAGCATTAATTGATTCTCTTCTTCCGTGCAGAAAAGAGAATGAGGAGATGGAATGAAGAGCGTTAATTGCTTCTCTTCTTCCGTGCAGAAAAGAGAATGAGGAGATGGAATGAAGAGCGTTAATTGCTTCTCTTCTTCCGTGCAGAGAAGAGAATGAGGAGATGGAATGAAGAGCATTAATTGCTACTCTTCTTCCGTGCAGAGAAGAGAGAGGGAAACAAAAATACTTATCCCGCAGCGACCCAATTTAAAATATCCCCAAGCGTGTAGATAATAAGCCCTGCTTCGGCCATTGATAAGCAGCCTGGGGCAGCAGCTGCCAGAAATATGGACAGGCTACTGTCAGAAGTAAGGGCCAAGCGGCTGCCAGAGGAACGAGCCAGATGGCTGCCATGAGTACGGGCCAGGCGGCTACTAGAGAAACGGGCAGGTGTCATCCATCAGGTATACAAGCAAGGCACCTGCCAGGGACAAGCCACAAAAATTTGAGCCTGCCTGTCTTGGGATACAAAGGCTTCTGAAGGTATTTCCACGCATCCTTATCGAGCATGAACAGTACAAGGTGTTGAATTTACCTGATATTCTGTTTACAAATTAGAGGAATAAATTCGACTTCACCCCTCAGGTATTGGACCTGACTAATATCTGCAAGGGCTTCGTTTGCACTACTTCATAGAGTAATTTGATCATACCAATCTAACTGATTTCAATACATCAGAGTATCGAACAATGACTTTGGAAGTTACGAAGTTGAATGCCTCGAAATGACGAGGGTCTTGTTTGTATAAACAATTGTTTACATCCTTCAAAGCCTGGATCAGGAAGCGGAACTCCTAATTATTATTATTATTTTTTTTTTTTTCCATCGTCTAGCAATGGGTTTTCATTACTTAGGTCTAATACATCAAACTTATTTTTTTATATGACGTATTTAAATTAGCGAAGCGAGAAATAAAAATGAATTTGTGACAGCACATCTCCTGTCTGCGGCCGATATGTAGCTACTTCGTGTTGCAAAACAGTTTTCACAATATGTGCTATATTTTTAAGTGAGAAACTCAGGGGCATGGGATTGATAAATCCAAAATTAATGAATGCATCGCAGCTCATCTCTAGTAGGCGGCTGGCTTGTCCTTCATGGAACCGAATGGAATACACAATATACCATTAAATAAATACCAACACCTATATATTCATACTAATATACATATACATGCACGGCATATATATACGAATACACATATGTACACATACAAATACACGCATACGCGTACATACCTACGTACATATACGGACGATAATCAGTATAATTCAGTGGGGGAGTACAAAACTTGGATGGACGGAGTTCTCAAAGAGAAGAATAGAGAACAATGTTACCTTTTATGATGGCGATTGCAACTTAAAAATGGTACGGTGATTGGTAGAATTCATTAATTTATTTATATTTGTATTGAAATTACTTCTGTGAGAGAGCGGCTACGTATTATTTATTCATCGACAGACAGAGCACACTTTAAAAGGATTGAGACATTGAAATAGATGAGACGTTAGTTAACAGCAAGGGTAATTGGCAGGGGCAATTGTTGATTAGCGTGGAGATATAATAACCAGTTACAGCTAAGTATCAATGAATCAGAATAATCCAATGCTGGAGTACACAAGTCGGATGAATATACTTCCGATATAGGAGACAAGGTAGAGTATTAGCTTATTAGGCAATGATTGTATCATCAAAAATGGTACGGTAATTGGTAGAACCAGTTCAATGAGTGATATTAAAATCGAGTTAACATTTGTCGAAGTTAGAAGCTGCCTATCATTCCTCGAAAAAACTGAGTTTGTATTTTAATTATAATAAAACGACCAGGAACATTTAAAACATAGAAATAGACGAAACGCTAGTTACCACTTATGGTAATTGGCAAAGATAATTGTGATCGGTAGCAACATAGAAAACATATGTATCGTCAGAGTAAAACGATTAGATGGTGTCTCAATGTTGAGAGGGATGGTGGTGGTGGATTCAAACATGCTCAAGAACAGAATGCATTTTCTGGTTACTGGTGTTTTGCATTTAGCTGGATCATCCTTCTACTGTGAGACATTCCTCTACGCCTCCACATTTGAACTACTCAAGAATCAACGGTCTATTTTAACTATAAACCACGATTTATAATTGAATCTCATTCTTCACCCACAATTGAATAAAAAATGAATTAAAGCCAATGAATAAACCTATGCTAACGATTCCTTTCAGAACCCTCCTAAATTCAGTAGCAACTGTTCATACACAAACGGGAAACGAACTCATGGGGCATTTCCGCTAACATTAGTTATGGTAAAGAGCACTTAGCCTTGCATGCGTCTCTTAAGAAACAGTAGTTCCAGGTAGGAAGGGGGCTAGACAATAGATTAAGAGGTGTTTCGGACCGCCTCCGAGAGACTCTTCACAAAGAGCTTTGATGTCAGGTCTCTGGCGTCAAATAAACGGTCACAGTACATGAGCTTTGATGTGTCAGGTCTCTGGCGTCAAATAAACGGTCACATCGCATAGAGCTTTGATGTCAGGTCTCTGGCGTCAGATAAGTGGTCACAGTACATAGAGCTTTGATGTCAGGTCTCTGGCGTCAGATAAGTGGTCACAGTACATAGAGCTTTGATGTCAGGTCTCTGACGTCAGATAAGTGGTCACAGTACATAGAGCTTTGATGTGTCAGGTCTCTGGCGTCAGATAAGTGGTCACAGTACATAGAGCTTTGATGTCAGGTCTCTGGCGTCAGATAAGTGGTCACAGTACATAGAGCTTTGATGTGTCAGGTCTCTGGCGTCAGATAAGTGGTCACAGTACATGAGCTTTGATGTCAGGTCTCTGACGTCAGATAAATGGTCACAGCATATTATCGCACAAAGAACGAGAAAGGATGGGTGTTCAAACTATCACAAAATAGTTTCTGAAATATTTTTTATATTGGCTCGAGTGAAGGATTCTCTTTTCAATCGAAATTACAACATCAACAAGAATAGTGGAACATTGAACCATAGGTAAGTATTGGAACCTTGCCTAGACATCTCCAAGATTTTGTTTATTCATGCCGGGCTCTTCACAGTGTTGTGTACAGGATGAGTGTGAAGTGTACGCAAGCACACCCAAACTTTACACATTCCTTGAAATTATCAACTCAGCAAAATTCGCAAGTTAAATATATGTTGTGACTCTGAAATGAATGTCCCTTCAAACATTCATTCGTTTCTCAGTACATTCTTCTTATGGAGCTGATGGAGCCGCGAAAGCACTAGGTCAGAGTAGAACATGACCTATAGTTCAGAGTAGAACATGACCAAAGCGAGGTCCTGCCTATAGTTCAGAGTAGAACATGACCAAAGCGAGGTCCTGCCTATAGTTCAGAGTAGAACATGACCAAAGCGAGGTCCTGCCTATAGTTCAGAGTAGAACATGACCAAAGCGAGGTCCTGCCTATAGTTCAGAGTAGAACATGACCAAAGCGAGGTCCTGCCTATAGTTCAGAGTAGAACATGACCAAAGCG
>SDVV010040746.1:0-10506 GCA_016164225.1 Gammarus roeselii | reverse complement strand
CCCCCGAAGCCTCAGCTCCGTAGAGTACAGTTGGGACAACAACACCCTCATACAGCCCTCTCTTTGCTTCCATCCCCAACGTCCTACAGCTCATTACACTCTTCAGTGCACCCAACACTTTACATCCCTCCTTCACTCGCGCCTTCACTTCAGTTTCCACTAGTTCAGTCTCCATTGGCATCCCGCTGTCGGGATGGTCGTGGGTGGGGGGGGGCCCGGTCATCATGACGCGGCGGGGGTAAACCAGTGAAAACTGTCGGGCCCTGCTGCTGACGACGATTCCTCGGTACATTCGGGACCCAGAGTGTAAGTTGAGGGGCTACCGGCCGGACCCTTTAGCACAAAAGGGCTAAGTTGTGAGCGTGTGAGGGTGTGAGGTGAGCCTTGCTGTCGGCCACCCCCCTTTCTGGGGGACGCGGCCTAGTGTCTGTATCTGTATCTGTAATACCCCGTCATAGTAAATCCAAAAACAAATCCAGTATCCACTGTTTACCGTCAGAATGTTTCCCTTTCAATCTTCAAGTCAAGACTGAAAGAGTTATTCTTATCATATTTCCAGCCCAACAATGATTTAATATCGCTTTATAGTTTTCTCATCGTCTCTCAATCGTATTTGATTGTGGAACTTTGTTAGAAGCAGATGAATTACTAGCTCAACTACCTTACAGTGTATTTGTAGTTTCAGTCTTTCAATGTTAAAAGGACTCTTTGTCGAATGGTGTCGGTATTTTAACTCCATTTGTTTGATTCCAGTTGGTGTCTGGGCTTGATAAATCAAGGTACATTTATGTTTAGGAATTTTAGGATAGATGAAATCAACAGGTTAGTACGTCAGTATATATACTGACTGCTCCAAAATAGCGGACAGAGTGGTAGCTGCTGCCTTGTGCGGAGGGACCTCACGTTCGGCTACCCTACCCCAAGAGGCCTCTGTATTTTCTGCCAAGCTGCACGCACTCGAATTGGCAATTTCCATCACAAAAACTGACTGTTCCCCCTAATAAGTCATATTTTCAGACATTCTGTATGCTGTCACCCGGCTAGAAATTCTGCACTATGAACACGACCTATTCACAATTTCCGAGGCGGGTCAAGCGACCGAATTCAGCTGGATCCTTAGACACGTGAGAATGAAGGAAACCAGCTTACAGATACCCTTGTTTTACTGGTGTCTACACATCAAGAACAATTTATCACCATGCAATACCGAGACTGGTTCCTTATCATTACCTCGCATGTAACATCTCGATTGAACGACTTGTGGCAGCAGTGGACAATAGATGCTTGCTCGAGGAATGTCGATGCGGGTGAAATTAATGTCCTCCGAAATGGAGAGTCATTGAAGGAAGTTGTATTTTAAGTATCTGGGCTCCCATGTGGAGAAGACTGAACTAGTGGAAACTGAAGTGAAGTCGCGAGCGAAGGAAGGATGTAAAGTGTTCGGTGCACTGAAGAGTGTAAAGAGCTGTTAGACGTTGGGGATGGAAGCAAAGAGAGGGCTGTATGAGGGTGCAGGTTGTCCCAACTGTGATCTACGGGGCTGAGACCTGGGTTGAGAGCAGAAGAGAGAAGAAGATTGAATGTCTTCAAGATGTAATGTTTCAGGAACATGGCTGGTATGAGGCTGAGAGACATGATTAATAACAACGTGGTGCGAGCGAGAACGGGGATGGTGAAGAAGTTAAAGGACAAATGATGGGGATGGTTCGAATGGATGAAGGGAGATAGCGAAAAAAGTTTGGGAGGCAGAGGCAAGTGGAGTAATCCTAGAGGGAGACCGAAGTTTGGGTGGATGGATGGTGTGAAGCAGGAATTATGAAGGAGAGGCCTGAGTGTGGAGGTCGCGAGAGAGCGTGCAATTAATAGTCGTGAGTGATAAATGATTGTGAGTGGATAATTTTTGACGCTGCCCTGATGTGCTTTCCCGCTCTTGGCATGTCGTTAAGAGACGCGATGGTCGTGGGTGGAGGGCCCGGTCATCTTGACGCGGCAGGGGTAAACCAGTTACGCTGCTGACACTGACCTCGGACCGCACTTGTGACCCGGAGGGTGTGTTGCGGGGTCTCCCGGTCGGACCCTTTAGCGCAAAAGTCCTAAGTTGTGTGAGTGAGTATGAGAGGAGTGTGAAGAGCGCCTTGCCGTTGGCCACTCCTGAGGAGGAGAGACCAAGTGTTCAATAACCGTTTATGCACAGACACACGTGGAGAACCCACAATCACATAATGGACGTAGACATGGGACTGGACACACCACCATGCACCTACTGCCACCAAGTGGCAATCTGTGTGAAACACTTATTCGTGGATTGTAATGCACTCGCAGCAGCTCGACGAGCCTTCTTAAGCCCCTCGTGCAATCTTGTATATCACAGCTGAACCTCCTACATGACTCTCGCACGAAGGTGTGTGAATACACCAAAATCTACGAACCTTCGTGCCCTACGGGGGAGCGTGCGATAACTCGCGTTGAGGCTGCGGCGGAAATGAGATTCAAATCAAATCCTGACCGTGGGTTGAGGTTTGATTGATGTTCAGCCCGTCTGTCAATTTTTCACTTCCAGTATCCAAGCGATCGCGTCATTCGATGGAGCTCACCAAGACTCTCGGCAGAGCTCCGGCGTAGATGGACCCCCAATAAATTCAAGAATAACTTTTCTGGTGGTTGAGCGCTATATTTTTCCTGGTGGTTGAAACAATCTAATGGAGACCAAGTATCCAAGCGATCACTTCTCTAGTGGTTGAAGCTTTCAATTCCACTAACAAGATTTAGAATTTTCTTCGTGTTCTCTGGTGATATTAAGTTTTCTTTCAATTATGGAGTTTACTTATTTTATCATCTCAATTTTATGGAAGAAAACTTTGATTAAGACCACGTCCTGTTCCAGGACGTGGAGCACGCTAAGGCTGACGTTAGGACTCTTCTTATGATGCCCCAATCTATTCCATTCAAATCCAGAAACATGAAGAAAGCAATGCTTAGCCTTCTACCATTTTCTGTTTTTTATTCCTAATGAGCCAACAACGATGCTTACAAGGTGTGAAGTGGCTTTTGCCAACATGTGTTTGCACCAGAGCAAATCTCACCGGCCTCTTATGTGACGGATGCAAGAGACAGACTTGAACTATTTGTTTTAATAAATTAATTAATACAAGGTGTGAAGTATCTTTTGCCAACATGTGTTTGCACCAGAACAAATCTCACCGGTCTCTTATGTAACGGATGCAAGAGACCGACTCAAACTATTTATTTGTCGGCAAGGGCCAAGTTTGAACCAGCTTTGATGCAGTTTACCTCCATTGGGCTTTAGAGCTTCCCAGACTGTTTCAGTTGCAGCCCGAGAGCAGCGTTGCCAGGACATCGCGTGCTTTCTCATGAAAAACATTTTTCGATTTTTCTGTTGTTGATCTTGTGCGTGAGATTCCATCACTTGTGCAAATTTCTTACACTGGAATCATGAGTTTTTGTATCTCTGTCACTTTCCTGATCTGCCGTTGGCACTCGGTGCGTTGCAGGGTCATCGGATCTGTCGGCCTGTCCGAGATTGAATTGCGAAACCCTGTTTACGTTACTTGCCTTCAACCACATAATTGGAGTTGTACCAGATTTATGTTGTACAGATACTTCGCTGGAAGCATTGGATATTTGCGTGTTCTTCGGCCTAAAAAGACGCCATAACTCAAATTGAAGGTACTGAAGATCTTCATGTTTGAATTACCCATCTCGCGTCGACGATGATGGCAGAAACAACTATAACAGCAATATCTTGTTTCCAGGTGAACGCTTTGGGTTCCTTTAACGTGATCCGCTTGTCTGCGGTCATGATGCACGAGAACAAGCCCGACGCCGACGGTTGTCGTGGTGTGATCGTCAACACAGCCAGCATCGCAGCCTTTGACGGGCAGATCGGGCAGGCCGCCTACGCTGCCAGCAAGGGTGCCATCGTAGGCATGACTCTACCCATCGCTAGGGACCTGTCCGTAATCGGCATCAGAGTATGCACCATCGCGCCCGGTGAGTCTGGTAGCCTCCAAAGTTATGACTAGTGATGTTTCTGTATGGGATGGCCTCTGTCACCAGTGTGCTTCCACACCGCCCGGTGAATTGAACGACCACTAGTTAATATTTCAATCCCTGAATATAATTTAATCCTAAGTTAGCATTTTCTTCTGCTGTAAGTTTGTGTTTAGCCTCTTTTTGCTACGAAAAAGACGGCAAAAGCCTCAATAAAGCGAGTGATGTTCGAATTATTTCTGATGTCAATTCTGCAAGCCTCTAAATTAGTTGATGAAGAGTTTAGTTGATATTTTCTACTCTACTGGTTAGATGAAATATTTTTGAGACTGCTGTCCACTGGAGCCAATATCAGGCTGCTGTATTCGAAAACCTACCTTCTTGATTTTAGATGTATGACGTCTGTTGCTAAGTATATTTTTTTCTTTATTAGATTAGATTTTGGTGGGGTCCACTTCCAACGGAGCTCTGACGCGAGTCTTGTGAGCTCTCCCGTAGGGCGCGAAGTTCAGTTCAGGCAAGTTCCGCACTCCAACGTGTGCAGAAACAGTAACTTACTCGAAATTTGAATTATGGTACGTGTGCACGCTCGCTCGAACTCGTTGACAATATTAAAGACTGTTTTCAGCTGTTTTGTACCGAAGTCCATGGAAATTCCATCACCATAATGAGTCGTTCCATAATAGTTGCGTTGAAATATATGAACGTTCATACTGGAAGTCGAATTTGTAAATTGTTCCCGTACCGTTTATTAACTGAGAAACCCTCAGATATCACAGGCTGGTTTCTAGTTTGTGCTGGGATCTTGAACCGCATGCTTGTTTTGCTTGCAAAGTGTTCAATTAACGTTAACGTTAGGAGCGGTAAAGCCGATCAAGAGGCCTTTAAGAAAGAGTCCCCTGACTCCTGGCGTGAACCAGGGTTCCGATGGGGGAAGGAGGAAGCCCCACCCGGGAGGGATCCGCATCCCCTCCAGAGTGACAAAGACCAAGATTCCAACGGCCAAGAACGTCAGCCTCTCCAAGATGACCAGCGCCACCTCAGCCGAAGATGACCTTTGAGACGACCGCATCGACGAGTTAACCAGGAACGTCCAAAAAATCAAAAATTAGTTACTAAGCCAAGCGACCGGCCTCTCTGAGCGGAAGCAAAAAATTTCGCCGCAGAACCTAGCTAACACAATTGACGACCGTCAATTGTGCTAGCTAAGTCAATTGACGACCGTCAATTAGGCTAACTAGGGTCACGTCAAGGCAATTTTTCTCCATATCCACGAACTCGTAAAGAACCAACAAACTAAAGAACCCGCAACTTACGCAAGTACCTCTACGTCCGACGACAACTTAGACGACTCTCCACCCCACAAAACCCACCAACCGAGCTCCGAGGGCTGCAAGGAGGAAGCAATATACGCCATTTAATGAACACAACTTGTTCAATAAGAGTCATACCTTTCCCGAACACCTGAAAATCACGTTCGACGCCAACAACAGACCGGATATTTGTCCATACACTCTGCGAAAAGAGTTGGGCGCACAAAACTCCAAAACTAAACTGTGAAAAGCCATGCAAAATATTGCCACACCCGACTTTCTCAACAAGTTCAGGTTTGATCTACGTTGAATATCTCCCGAAGGAGGAAATCGAGGACTACATCACAGGACTCGTTCAATACGAAGACTGCATTGTCGAAGCAAATATCGCACCAAAGATCACACCAAAAAGAGAGACCACCGCGGTCCTAATACAAAAATTCAATTGCCCTACTCCACCTAAATACCTAGACATTCCCTTCTGCGCCACCAAAACCAAGGTTACACCATTTGAGAGACGTCCGATGCAATGTTATAAATGCCAGAAATACGGACACACGAGAGGAATCTGTAATGGTAAGCAAAGATGCTCATACTGCTCCCAGGACGACCACGACAAACGAGAAGATCCCCAGTCGTGCCAGTCCGAAGAACAGCACTGTTTTTATTGCAAAGACCCTCAAGCCTCGTTAGACGGTCGTCAATTGTGCTAGGTTCTGCGGCGACAACTTATGCTTCCTGCTCAGAGAGACCGGTCGCTTGGCTTTGTAGATTCCTGATTTCCTGGACGTTCCTGGTTAATTCGTCGATGCGGTTGTCTCTCCAGTCGTCTTCGGATGAAGTGGAGCTGGTCATTTTGGAGAGTCTGACGTACGTGTATATTGGAATCTTGGTCTTTGTCCCTCTGGAGGGAGTGCTGGTCCCTCCCGGGTGGGGCTTCCTTCTTCCCTCCCCCATTGGACCCGTGGTCCACGCCAGGGGCCAGGGGGCTCACTCTTAAAGGCCTCTTGACCTGTTTTACCGCTTCTAACGTTAACGATAATTGAATACTTTGCAAGCAAAACAAACGTGCGGTTTAAGGTCCCAGCACAAACTAGGGACCAGCTAGTTAATAAACCGTATGTGAACAAACGCGAATTCCAACTACTACTAAAACCTGACCACAACTCCAAATATGTTGTATTTCTAGACAGTCCTAGTGCTTTCACCCAGCTTAAAACACTCTACTATGAATATCCTGCTCTTCGTAATCTGCAACTCGACATATTCAAGAAGTCCGACACGGGTCAAGCGGCCGAGTTCTGCTGGATCCCTGGACACGTGGGAATGAGAGGAAGCGAGCTTGTAGATTCCTTCGCTAAACTGGCGTCTACCCACTATGAACAAATAATCAGCATACACTACCGAGACTGGTTCCCCAGTCATCAACTCTCGTGTAACATCTCGTTGAAACGACTTTTGGCAACAAAGTGGACAGAAGATGCTTGCAGTCAAGCCCTCTGTAAGAGAATGGATAACCCACGACCACCTACTGGATGTAGCTATCGACCGGACGTACCACCATGCACCTGTTGCCATCAAGTGGCAATCAGTATGAAACGCTTACTTATGGATTGCAATTCTCCTGCAGCACCCCACGAGCCTTCATAAACTCCCCGCGCAGACCTCCAGAACCTGCCCACCGACCTACCTTACCGGAAAAGATTTAGGGTGGATGGATGATTATTCATTTTATAGATCATTAACACTTCATTTTAGTATTTTAGTATTTCTTCTTTCTTGGGTTCTATTATTTTTCTCTGCCTTCATACAGATACAGACACTAGGCCGCATCCCCCAGAAAGGGGGGCGGCCGACGACAAGGCGCACCTCACACCCTCATACGCTCACATTCACACAACTTAGCCCTTTAGTGCTAAAGGGTCCGGCCGGTAGCCCCTCAACTACACTCTGGGTCACGAGTGCAGTCCGAGGATCCGTCGTCAGCAGCAGGGCCCGACAGTTTTCACTGGTTTACCCCCGCCGCGTCATAATGGCTGGGCCTCCCCCACTTACGACCATCTCAACAGCGGGATGCCAAGGGCGGGAAAGCACATCAGAGCAGCGTCAAAATCAACCATTCACACCCATTCTCCACTCATGCTTGTTCATTGCATGCTCTCTCGCCACCTCCACATTCATGTCTCTCCTTCCCAACGCCTGCTTCACACCATCCATCCACCTAAACTTCGGTCTACCTCTAGGCCTGCGACCACTTGCCTCAGCATTCATCACCCTTTTCACCAATCTCCCTTCGTCCATCCTATCCATGCGCCATTCTGCCTTCATGATGATAAATTTTGCATAGGTTTTCATTATATGTCAAGGTTGATTGAGACAAGGTGCCTCGGGAAGGAGGCACCTCGTGGGACCCGCGGGATGACCCGTGGTATCGGGAACCCGGGGGACTCGGAAGACCAGGAGGACTAGGGGGGGACCCACTTTGACCCTTCTGGGCCCTTTGGGACACTCTTGACACCCTCCGGGATCCTCTGGAGAAACTGTGGGACCCTTTGAATCTTGGTACCTTTACTCCCTCCTCCCAAATCTACATTAAACCTACTCTGTATCTACGTTAAACCTACTCTGTATCTACGTTAAACCTACTCTGTATCTACGTTAAACCTACTCTGTATCTACGTTAAACCTACTCTGTATCTACGTTAAACCTACTCTGTATCTATGTTAAAGCTACTTGGTATCTATGTTAAACCTACTCTGTATCTACGCGTTCATTCTACTCTGTATCTAAGTTAAATCTACTCGATATCTATGCTAAACCTACTCGGAATCGACATTAAAACTACTCGGAATCTACATTAAAAATACTCGGAATCTACGTTAAACATACTCTGAATCTGCGTTGAACCTACTCGGAATCTACGCTGCACCTACTTTGCCACTCTTCAATTGCCGTACGGGGGAGTCTACAGTAACTTCGCGTTGGAACTCCGGTGGAAAACTGAAGCGACTACTACCACCGGATAAAAACGAATCGCTTTCGGAAAACTTACCGCACTATATGAACTGAGTAAAACCGCCTCGTGTAAATCCTCCCCTTTTCTGAACGCACTAGCCTGCTTGTACATCGCAGCTGAAATTTCTATTAGACCACGCGCTCGGTGTGCGAACCTACCTGAATCGACTAATCTTCGTGCCCTGTGGGGAGCGTGCGATGACGTGGATACCACGTGATAGCCATTTTTTGCCCACGGCGTTCATGGGCTTGCCTTTTAACCATTCAAAAAAAAAAACGGCCAGAATATCTCACGCGGGGTCAGGTAGGCTCGAACCTACAACCTACAGCTCCCAATGGAAGTCTATTGTAAAGAGAGCCCCATACGCTACCCACTCAGCCACCGAGCTAGTACCAAACGCGCCCTACGGGGGAGCCTATTATGACTCACGTTGAGGCTCTGGTGGAAATGAGGCCCAAATCAATCAATCAATCCGGTGGAAAACTGAAGCAACTACTACCACCGGATAAAAACGAATCGCTTTCGGAAAACTTACCGCACTATATGAACTGTGTAAAACCGCCGCGTGTAAATCCTCCCCCTTTCTGAACGCACTAGCCTGCTTGTACATCGCTGCTGAAATTCCTATTAGACCTCGCGCTCGGTGTGCGAACCTACCTGAATCGACTAATCTTCGTGCCCTGTGGGGAGCGTGCGATGACGTGGATACCACGTGATAGCCATTTTTTGCCCACGGCGTTCATGGGCTTGCCTTTTAACCATTCAAAAAAAAAAACGGCCAGAATATCTCACGCGGGGTCAGGTAGGCTCGAACCTACAACCTGCAGCTCCCAATGGAAGTCTATTGTAAAGAGAGCCCCATACGCTACCCACTCAGCCACCGAGCTAGTACCCTCTCGGCCACAGAGCTGGTGAAGTAAAAATCAAATCAAATCTATATGCTGGTGCTTTCTAATTCAAGAAAATCAAATTTAAAATGAACGCGTGTGATTCTGAATTAGAAGCCATCCCATTTTTGTCTGATGGACCGATCTTTCTCAAGAGTAGCGATAATACAGTAATAAGCTTGAAACTCCTTAGGATGGAGCTGGCAGAGACTCCCGTCGGAGTCCACTGGACTTGGACCCCCTTCATTTCATCAACGTGAAACGTAAGGTGGTACTCGACTCGTATTCGTACTAAACTGTATTAACACCCTAATTTTTGTGCCTCGGTCTTTCATTTATTTTCTATTCACAGGTCTTTTTAGAACTCCGCTCCTGGAATTTTTGCCCGAAAAGGTGAAGCTCTTTTTAGCGGACAATATTCCGTTCCCGCGTCGTCTTGGAGAGCCCGACGAGTTCGCCCAGCTGGTGCAAAGTATCATCACCAACCCCATCATGAACGGCGAGACCATCAGACTGGATGGGGCGTTGCGAATGCTGCCTTGAGCTTGGGGAGAATATTGATGATTAGGTCCTCATGACCCAACCTCACTCCGGAAGACTGTAAACAGATGGCTAAACTCTAATTCGTAAGCCAGCTCCTCTGGTGGAAATGAGGCCCAAATCAATCAATCGTAAGCCAACTAAATTGTGGCTACTTGTAAATAATTTCGATTCATATACATAAATTTCTAACGCCAATCCTCGTGTATTCTCAGTGCTAAGGTACGCTGGTAACTTCAATTGTTATTGTATTATGGGCATATCCAGTTTTTGCTTTGTACCTGATGTATTTCTTTCTGTATTTGGGGTGGATGGATGCTTATTCATTTTATAGATCATTAACACTTTATTTTAGTATTTTATCATTTCTTCTTGCTTGGGCTCTATTATTTTTCGCTGCCCTTTTTTCATGGTGATAAATTTTGAATTTTATCATTATTATTATATGTTTCGAGGTTGGTTGAGAGAAGGTGACCCAGGGAGAGGAGGTACTCGTGGGATCCGCGGGACTCGAGGACCCGGGGTTTCGGGAACCCGGGGGACTTGGGAGACCAGGTGAATTTGGGGTGGTCCACTTGGATCTTTCTGGGGCCCTTTGGGACTCCCTTGAGACCCTTTGGGAGCCTTTTGAGAAACTGTGGGACCCTATAGAGACCCCTCTGAATCCTGGAACCTCTGCTCCCCCTCCCAGCGCTGTAAAACCCTTACACAGAAAAATGTTTGTGCGATGGATGAGTA
>SDVV010040745.1:0-10506 GCA_016164225.1 Gammarus roeselii | reverse complement strand
CCTTCCATAACCGTGCCCGTCCTACCCAATAAAAAATGGGATAACCTAACCTTATCAGAACCCGCAATGCATAACTTGCACGTGTAACTAATAAACGTAAATAAAGCTATGGAAATCATATTCCTGTAGTAAGAAACTCTATAATAGATGAGAATTTTTATCCTAAGCCAAACTCAAACAGAACCAGGTCCTTTATCATCATCTAATCCTATCAACATGTTTAACATTACACCCAAATACACCGAAATATTCATGACAAAAAATCTTAGCCCAACAGCAAAACTCTATACAGAACCTACAAACTCAATATATGCTGCACACGTAATAAAAATATCTACTCAATTCACAACCAGCTCTTGAAAAAATAATACTAAACATGACATATGAGAAAAGGCTTTGATATCCAATCAAATTCTAACAAAATATTCTACGATAAATAACCTAAGTATATGTAAGTGAGAAAACTATACACAATGACAAACTTGTGAAAGATAAAGTGAAGTAATCCTTCACTAAACCTCACAGTGAACAAACATTTTTCTCATATGCCAAACTAAAATATAACCCAAATCCTATGACAAAGGATAACTTACCAATAATTTTTAACAGCTGAATCTATCAAATGGTTAACATAGCCACGTTAAAAAGCAAGACATGTGGGAATAAACATGCAGACTCGTGCAAATCCTACCATATATCTAACAAAAAGTAATAACACAACAAGACGTGAAACCGATATACATTACCAATCTTGTAACAAATAAAGTTGAGTCATTTTATTAAAAATCGCATACCTATATTAAAAATGCCACTGGGGATGTTCATTTTTTTCCATGACAAGCTAGAACAGGACCAGCATCCTATATCAAGTGATAAACCTACCATCAATTTCTAACTGAGTTCCAGTCTACCAACCGGTAAACAAACAAAAAACAAACTTTTCCCATAATATCTGTATTTTGTGATCTTTTTGTAATTATTCAACCTGTTATCATACCTAATTGCATTTTAGATTCTAAAACAATCTTGTCCCAAGAATACTTGCTGCATCATCCATCTTCAACCAAAGAATATTTTGCTTCCACAATTGCACTGGCAAGAGATAGGCTGCTAACAATATTAGCTAAGATTGCAGGAGAGTTGCATCTGATCGTACCTCGTACTAATCGTACCTCGTACTCGACGGCGGCAGTAATTTGAAAGTGCTTCTCCTACCGCATCTCGTGCGCTATGACGGCCACAACTTGTTCAGAACTCTCGAGGCCAATTCCTTCAGTAAATCGAATACAGGCTAATAAATCACCTTGAAACTTCGAGTAAGCACTCACATGAGCACTTCGTCTTACATGAGCACTACGTCATGTATCGGCACAATGCAGCGCATCACACTCAGGACACTCAGTGATGTGGAAGCTCATCACTGTGTTTCACACTATTGGCCGGAACTAAGTCATGTTGCAGTGTAATGAAGCCCATGGATCATTAGCGGTATTTTCTTGGTAAAAACTGCAATAAGCTGCAGCTATCTCTTCTTCAGCAGTATTGAAGGGTTTGCTTAGACCAGCATTAGATAGAACTTGCCCAGCAAAGAAAAGCTTCGTATTAGAACCTCTTCCTTTCAAGCGACGGTTTCTCATGTCGTGACTGTTCTTGTTCAGTCACAAAAAGCTACTATCAGGTACAACTCCTCTGAGGCTACTAACAGCGCTGACGGATGGTAGTTTCAGTCATGATGACTCGCTAACTCTAGTAAATATTGGTTCTATTGTGGTTTGAATACTGAAAGCAGTAAGGCTTAATAAACGCAAGTAATTCCACTTAACGCAGTTGATCGAATGCTAATGTGTACTCGTTTATGGTTAGGAAAACATAACTTCTGCAGCCTCCTTGGTTCTGTGTGTGATGTTAGTTGTCATCCCGTCCAATTTGTCCTTCATTTTCTCCTGTTGGGGTGGATGGATTACGATTCACTTTATAGATTATTAGCGCTTGTTTTTAGTATTGCATTATTTCGTGGGCTCTATTATTTATTTGTGCCTTTTTTTCCATGAACTAGGGGGACACAGGGGTTACGGGAACCCGGGGCACTTGGAAGACCAGGAGAATTTCGAGGGGCCCACTTGGACCCTTCTGAGATCCTTTGAGACACTCTTGATACTCTTTGGGACCCCTTGAGAAACTTTGAGACTCTCATGAGGCCCCTCTGAACCCTGGGACCCAGCTTCCCGCTCCCCACGCTGTAAAACCTATGCTCAGAAAAACGTAGGTATGCGAAATGCTTGAGTAGAGAAAAAAATTATTCCAGTCCACAGGGTTACCGGCGCAGAGGGTGAGAGCCGCGTCAAGGCTGGTAGAGGTGCGTCGGAACATGTCGAGACAAGTCGAGTTGGGCGCCACGAGTCGAGACCGGCCAAAATGATTCGAGACCAGCCGAGATGAGCTAAGATGAGTGGACTCGGGGAACCCGGGGAGCTTGGAGGACCCGGGTTACCCTCCGGGACTCATCGGGCTCGTTTTGGACTCAAGGGACCTCTGCCCCCCACGCTGTTCCCACCCTATCTCCGTAAACAATAAGTCTGAGCAGTTTTTCAACCCACAATGTACCTGTTCTTCCTTTCCTCTTCACGATCCGCAATTTTGTCATATGAAGTAATGCAAGTGCATTTGTGCAAGAGTTCATGTCTGTGATTTTGTGAATAAGTGTTTTTTCAGTTTGTGCTCGCTGGCGGGTGCACGGACTATATGTACTTTCTGTAACCGACTTGACCCGCGTAGCTGGGAAATTTGTGTGTTTTGGACGTGTTCTGTTGTTGACCTAGACCGCGTAGCTATAAACCTTGTGATGCGTAGCTGTTGGAGTTGATCTAATCCGTGGAGACGTGGACTTTGTGCTAATTTCAACGATACTGTCTGTGCGCACTTGCGTGCGTGCATAATGATTGAAGGCAGGGATTCGTTTCGTCCGAGTATTTATCTTACTGGAATAAATAAAATGTACTATAATTAAAGTGAACCGCTTAGCTGTAAACCTTGTGTTGCGGTGCTGTCGAAGCTGACATTGTCCGTGTAACAGTAAACCCTGTACCAGGCTCGACGATGTTACCTGTACGCACTAGCGTGCGTACATCTCACTCTTGAAGTTCTAAGATATTGTAAGCGGAGATCCGTTTCTTCAAAGCATTTTTCTTGTGCGCACCAGTGTGCGTCTGACACGACTGAAGTTTTCTAATTGTTCTAACTTTGGCAAGGTTGTTTTTCTCGCACACAAAGGTGTGCGAGCCTTCTCGAGTCTATGATCATCGAGCCCTACAGGGGAGCCATTTATGACTCACGTTGAGGCTCCGGTGGAAATGAGGTCTAAAACAAAACAAAAATTCATTTGCTTCTTATACCGCAGACATCGTCCACAACCACTTCGTCTGTGTATTGACACGCCGCCTCTTTCCCTAAGTCACTGGAAGGGGACGAGGATGAAGCGCCAGAGCTCGAACACGAAACCTGCAGCACCAGAAACTTCCCGTGCAGCTTGGTACGCTAACCACTCTGCCACCACGACCTCCTCACCTCACTCAACTTGAATAATCAACAAAGTCCGCCCTCTATTTCACTGACGTCCCAGGATCCCCGGTGAGTGATCAAGATGTGCCTAGTCTCACCGGCCGCCAAGCCGCGGTGTCTTTCCAAGGCTCATGAGGCTTGAATAACCTACCTCCCTTCCCTCTTCCTTCTGTGGCCGTCACGGACCCTCCTTCAGGTATGCCTGATCCGCTGTCTGCTGGAGGCTCTGTCCGTGCTGAAGAAGTGCGGGTGAGCCGCGTAGAGGAGTTCCAGGGCCAGAAGCAACCCGCCATCGTCGTGTCTGCCGTTCGGTCACAGCGGAACGGAGGACAGGTCAGTGAAGTGCAATTTGGTGGGCTCTTTTTTTTCGAAGGCCTCCACCACCATATTGTTTTGCTCCCAGTGCGTCTATCATCGCGTCATGAAGTTCATATTTTTCCTGCCATAAGCGGTATCCAGCATCTAATTAGGGTGACTTAGTATTTTCTATATTTTTAAATACTCTTATGTACGATGAGGTATTGTGAAATGAAGTACGAACCGACCGCTGACTGGAGGTCAGCGGAGATAAATTGATTTTGCATTTATCAATCCCGTGCCCAAGTAATTTTTACTGATAAATATCCGTTTATAAGATTATCAATAGCATATGTTGTGAGCTCCCATTTTGCAACATGAAGTACCAACCGGCCGAAAAACCGGCTGCTGACTGACAGGAAATGAGATGTCACGAATTCATTTTAATCTCTCGCTTCGCTCATTCAAATAGCGCAATTAAATACTCCGTTTAATATTTTAGACTTGAGAATTGAAAACCCATTGCTAGACGATGGAAATATATGATTTGGTAATAATAATAATGATAAATATAACACAAATTGATGTCTCAACTCGTGTGTCGTCACGCACGATTCCATTCCCTAACTTTTAATAGACAAATTCGCGTCCAATTTCATCACCGGACCTTCCCCTTCGATTAGTGGCGCTCTTTGATGTATTGCGTCTCAATGATGTATTGCATGATACGAGTCACGAAAGTTATCGTTCAATAATGGATGGAATCATGATGGTATAGTGTTGTTTGTAACAGCAACCAACCTTTGGCTACTGCTAGGAGTCTTGGAGATCACTACTATTCAACCCAAGGAAATAATACAATGCAGGTAAATAAGATTCGTCTTATAAATGATTTCTTGTAAATGGTTGATCAGAAACATTTAAAATACCTTCTAATATTCTCTTTGTGAATATAACAAATATCACTAAATTTTATTCATATATGTTGTTAGTAGGATTGTTGTTAGTAGGATATATGTGTTGTTTGAACAGATCATTGAGCAGATCATTAAATCCCTTCATTTTCAATTAGTTTATACATGGAGCGTGTTGACTGGAGAGCGTGTCCCAGCAAGGCTGTCAAACGTGTCTGCAACTGTGATTATACTCTATTCCGGGCGGTGATTCGTGTTTGTCGCCGTCCCGTGTTAATTATACCGCTTTAGACAATTGTAGTTCTGCAACGTAAGACAAAGTTTGAAATTAATCAGAAACATGTTCATGTTAAAGTTAGAAACAGAATAGATCAGGTTAAAATTGTCATGCCATGAACTTTGCCCAAGGAGAAAATGAATTCAGAACTGGCCACGTTGCAACTCAATCATGACCAGCTGTTTATTAGTATTTCAACTGAAGTCGCTAGTTACTTTTAAAATCCGTTCTGTGTTTTATCATTGTATGCTGAACTTTTTCCATTTGTATAATCGTAACACTAAAAGTGAAACATACTTCATCATTTGTCCATGTCGATCAGGTCACGAACCTAACCATTTCAGTCCGCATTCGTCGTCATCGCCGTCGTGTTTTTGCTGGATACGTTGATTCAGTGCTGACCGCCGAGAAAAGACACAAGCTTTTCCGGCTGAGTGCCGAACTGTAGTACCATGATCGATAATTTACTAGTACGAGGGATCGGTTCTAATTCGTCACTGAATGAACACGAATCGACGATACAGTACCGGGATATCGTCGATAATCATGGACCTTATCATCCATGGTTAAGTCTGGGCGATCAGACATTTCCCATTGGATCGGATCATGAAGTACCGGGTTATCGCCAAGAAACATTCGGTGCCAGAAGGACATTGACTCCAGTGCACTAGAAATCCTTGACACTCTAATCTAATCTATCGCCCAGAACCCGGCGATCCAGTGCTATGATAAAGCCCTAAGGATTGGATCATGATGCCGAGACATCCTTCGTACCCCGGGACACGTGGTTATGTTTGTGACAAACATACCCATACCCATCATGCGTTCAGCTAGTGTGCTCATCGCAAGTCCCAGTAACTCAGGTTGTAACTCTGATTGCCCAGCGTTGAACAATAAACAACTGTTGAGTGAACAATAACTTAACGACTGCTGAGTGCATTAAACCCGGTTGCACACATGTGATTTATGATTGTATGAAGGGAATGATAGAATGCATTAGGATCATTTATCTGTCTTCATTTTCAAATTTCATTTGAAGTGCGCAATGAGGACTAATTTGCACACCAAGTAGTGTTCTGACTGCCTAAAAATAAGTTTGCGAATTTATAATTTATTTAGGTATAATGACAGGTAGACAAATGGCAGAAATGTCAGAATACACAGATTCTATGCACCAAGTCATCGTCAGCGGAGCTGTTCTGAAGACAACATTTGTTACTCAGCTATACCTAATAACAACATAACTAAAGGTAATTGAATAAAATTTACCTCTGCATCTCACCAGCAGATGGACATCGTTGGAGGACATTCACTGTACTTCATTGTTCAGTAGCTATGTCAAAGCAGATGAAAATGTTACATTGGGCCAATGATTTATAGAAAAATTTGTAAAAGAAGGAAGGCCGGACAGACATTTAGTTAATCATGACAATTTACTGTTTAAAGTGACATTTTACACGAAAACTGAGTGTAGGAAATTCCCAACACGAGTTTGTGTTGTACATTTACTCACATAATGTAGTTCGGCTTACGAGGGCACAAACTTTGAAATTAACTGTGTAGTTAGTCACCAGAGATGGTCAAATAATGGAAAAGGTTTCTACATGAGCGAGAAATCAGGAAAGTTTAGTGCATAGACATGAAAAACATAAATGAGAGTATGGTTACCATTACGCTGTCGAATGATAAATAGTTGACTGAGTAAACTGCATAGTGAAAGTGAATTCTAATTCACGAGGGATGTACGCTTGATTACTCCCATGACAGTTAGTAACTGAGAACCGCCCACATATCACAAGTTGGTCCCGTATTTGTGCCGGGACCTGAACACCGCACGTTCGTTGACGCTTAAATTTGGTCGTTTAGCGTGAATATTCGAATAGGTATAGCCGGTCAAAAGGCCGCCGGTCAAAAGGCCATAAAGAGTGAGCCCTCTGGCGTGAACCAGGGGCAGATTGGGGCAGAGAACAAACCCCATTCAAGAGGGGTCAGCACCCTCTCCGGAATGACGAAGACTAGGATCCCAACAGCAAAAATTGTCAGCCTCTCCAAGACGAACAGCGCCACCTCGGCCATAGACGACTGGGCCGATGACCGCATTGCAGAGTTACCAGTCGGCCGAAGATGACTGGGCCGATGACCGCATTGCAGAGTTACCAGTCAGCCAAAGACGACTGGGCCAATGACGCATTGCAGAGTTACCAGTTGGCCGAAGACGACTGGGCTGATGACCGCATAGCAGAGTTACCAGTCGGTCGAAGACGACTGGGCCAATGACCGCATTGCAGAGTTACCAGTTGACCGAAGGCGACTGGGCCGATGACCGCATTGCAGAGTTACCAGTCGGCCGAAGACGACTGGGCCGATGACCGCATTGCAGAGTTACCAGTTGACCGAAGGCGACTGGGCCGATGACCGCATTGCAGAGTTACCAGTCGGCCGAAGACGACTGGGCCGATGACCGCATTGCAGCAGAGTTGCCAGAAGCATTTACGAAATTAAGAATTTTCTAAACTAAGCGACTAGCCAAGGAACCCGCAATCTGCGCTCTACTTCCACATCCGATGACAGCCTCAACGACTCGACACCACAAAAGAAAAAAAACAATCTAGTTCCAGGAGCTGCAAGGAAGATGCAGTTCTCGCTATTTAATGAACACAACCTGTTCAACAACTGTCCCAACTTTCCCGAACATTTGAATTAACATTCGACGCCAGGGACAGACGGGATATTTGTCCATACACTCCACGAGAAGAACTGAACCCCATAACTGGCCGTCCAGATTATGTGCTATCGTCCCTCGCAGTGGCAGAGCGGCTGTGCGGTTGGTCCGACCAATTGCTGAAAGCCATGCACAAAGACTCCGGCACGTGCTCAATTCTATAATAACCCCTGTAACATAGATCACGCGCGATAAATCGGTGAAAAGTCAAAAAGATCACCAACGCAGTTTGCCCTTCATTGGTATGGAGATGTGTTGATTTTCAACATCAAGGGAAAGACGTGCACTCTCATCTGTATTGTCCAAACGGATTGCAGAATGTCAGCAGAAATGAAGTAAATCTAGCGTCAGAGATTCGTCTCCAAATCGTTCATCGGCCCTGTTTAATGGACATACACTGACTCTTAACTTTTAAATATCCCCGAAGGAAATGTTTGAAAAGAGTTAGATCCGGGAAACGTGGAGGTAACACAAGGTTGGCTTTATGACGAATGATTTGGTTGTCAAACATTTCACGCAGGAGGGATATATTTTTTTGCACAGCGTCATCTTTAAGCAACTAAATTTTCAAAAAATTTGGCCCATGATAATTATTTGTCCAAGGGATGTATCAAGCATGTTCTGAATTCGAATGAGCATGACCTGATCAAACGATCGTGCCTAATTTCAAATCGGGTGCAATTATGTTTTGTGAATATTAAAAAAAAACATCGGCGCACATTATCTGGGTATATTTCTATTGGTAGTGGACTGATATTTTTTTTTAGTTCCATGCCTTGCTTACTTTGTATTTAATTATTTATCAATTATATTGAATTAATAGCCTTCAAAGAAATGCTCATTAAACAGCAATATAGTAGATCATTATTTCAGCATGTAACCCTGCACATCTTCTCTGCATTGTACTGACATCAACCTTCAAATATCTCTTTTACCTACTGTATTTCCTTAGTGAAAGAGTCCTTTTCATAATCAGTCTGTTTTAAAGAACCATTGTAAACTTTGCGATCTTCTCAATTAATCTTGTTCATTCTAATATGAAAAAAATTTGCTCTAAAGAGGGGCAATTTTGTGCCCTAAGATGGGTAATTGTTAGCCCAAAGATGGCTAACTGTTGCGCCCAAAGATGGGTAACTGTTGAGCCCGGAGATGGGCAACTGGTGTGCCCGAAGATGGGGGCTGCTGTGACCGAAATGTTTGAACGATGAAGAGTAAAATATAGCAACATTGCTTGCTCATGAAAATGCATACATTTATATTGCATGCGTTTATCTAATAAAGCTGTATTTATTCCTCTCTTCTCCAATCATTGCCGCAGTACAATAACTCTGTTCATGCTGAGCGTTTACAATAGTTTACCTCCATGGCATTGCCAATGTTCTCCTACCCCAGCCCATCTCCCCTCCCAGCCCGTTCAACACCCCCTCTCCATTCCATACAATAACCGACCTATGTGGACTGGCCGACCTGTCCACCGGTAGCCCGACACTGCGATGTTTATAGCGCTACAACCAAAGGCTGCAACAGTCGATGATTCACTAACAGCACCAGAACATGACGGATAACAGCTTGAATGCTTTGGCCGAGGGCATACTAGTGTTATGAAGGATTGAGGTGTGCTTGGAGGGTGACCATGACAACAGGGAGTGTGCAGTACGTGGGTACGAAGAAAGGTTGTCTCGTTACGGTGTTGGGATGACTCTGACTGCAAAGGTTTGGCTGATGGGGTAATCTTGTCAGGGAGGGGGGGTTGATGATGCGCTGACCTTGTCAGTAAAAGTTTCGGTGCTTAGCTGACCGTTGCAGTTAAGGTTTTGTTGGTGGGTTTACCTTGTCAGTGGAGGAGTTAGTGATAGGCTGACCTTGACAGTGGAGGGCTTGGCGATGGTTGAACCTGCCGGTGGGCGTGAACTTTGACAGACACTTTGTACCGATTTGATTATGATAGAAAGTCTTACACCGACAGTCGCTGTTACAACACAACCGAGATCGTTCGAGGAACCTAAATAGTCAGATTGACCCAGATGCAACCCTTCACTTTCAAACAGGTTTACCAGCCAGGCAATGATACTCTCCACACGAAGATCAGAACCTCACGATAAAATCTCCATTCATTCATGATTGTATGAAAGGTGCCTCAAAGTGCTTGAATAAATGTGCTCTCTCTAATATCACGACCATCTGAATAAAGAAAGTAGATATTTTTTCATCAATACTTTTTTTTCAACGTTTTACTGATGTTTCTCTTCAATTTGTTTCAAACAACTTTTCGTCACCCAAGTTTTGTATAATTGCCTCCAGAAACGAAAGTTAAGAGAAGTTTGAGCGCTCGCAGCGCCTCTTGCATCTGGCAATGCTTGCAATTGCGGAAAATAGCAGAAATGATCATTTTTGAACGGGTTAGAGGTTTGTTAGGGAACCGAAAATATATTCATAACTTCTATGCACAAGCAGATCAACTGTTGAAACGGTTATATAATGTTAACAACGATGATCTGAATTACCTATCAAGCATGAAGAACGCAGGGTGTCATGTTGCCAATCGCCATGTTAATAATCTTAGCTATTCAGATGATATGGGTTTAGATGCTTCAACGCTTTCGAAACTGTCAAAGCTTGTATATAATTGTAATATTTTTACTTGGCCCTATGATGTTGTTTAAAAAACTTCAAAAATTATTGGTATGAAGGGCAGATCTAAGCTTTCTAAGAGTTACTTGTCGACTGATTTAACGATA
>SDVV010040744.1:0-10506 GCA_016164225.1 Gammarus roeselii | reverse complement strand
ATATATTGTATCTATTTACCGTTACAACACGTGAATCTAGCACCCCCGTTGATTCTAGTGTCATTCATTTATAAATCACGGTGTCCCCCAAAATCTTACCATCACAAAATACACTCAATCATATTAATTCCAGTACGATGCGGCAATCACCCAGAAACACTCCCATTCTTGAGGGTTTATTACCACCCCGTGGCACTTGCAATTATCAGTGCTTTGATGCTAGTATCGGCTCCCAATGCGAAGACAGTAATATTATGGCTTCGGTGAGCGGTGGCCGCCGGCTTTGTGATAGAGGGCAAGCAGCGCAACTACTGGGTGGGTTGGAGACAGGGATTGTTAGGTTTGATGAGGGAGAATGGGTTCAGAATGTGAAAGGGGTCGCTCGCCGCAACTAAAGGCCTGAGCCAGGCTCTGGGAGGCCAAATCCCAGAGCCTGGCTCTGTGAGGCCATCTGGAGCGCATCGGAAAAAATGGGCAGGCAATGACCTAAACATCGGACGCCGGATGGGGGAGAATGGGGCTCTTAATGTGATATAAGGCGATCGGTGCCACCACTAGGCGTAGAAGTCAGGCATGTGGAGGCTTGAAAGTAGGACAAGATCGAGAATGCGATGCTGGGGATACGGTGCCCCCAATGGGAGGGTAGGAGTCTGACACTAGCAGGGCTGTGGGAGACAATTTGTGCTCAGAAAGTGTTGGAGGGCGCTCAGCGCGACCACTGTCTGGCTGAATGGGAAAGAATGGGCTCAGACTCTGAAAGAAGGTGTTCAGTGTCGTACATGAACGGGAATGGACATGATAATTGGGAGTCTGACTTCTGAGAGTGTATGAGGGCACTCAGTGAAACAATGGGCGGGTAAAGGCCAGCCACCGAGGAGCTTAATGAAGAATTAGAGAACAGAATGCGATGGAGGTGGTTCAGCACGACCAATGGGCGAGTAGGAGTTGTACGATTGGAAGTCTGATGAGGTGAAAGCGGCTGTGAATGTGATAGAGGGCGCTACGGGATCCTTAGGTTTGTAGGGGCCTGACACTGGTAGGCCTGTTAGGAGCGAATAAGGCTAAGAATGCATTGATCAAAGTTTACCACTAATAAATATCATCTGCCATATGCGGGTATATCTAATTTATCATTTACTAAGCAGAATTTCGAACAAAATGATGTGATTCAGGATATTATCTTAATGATCTGATATTGGCCTCCCAATACTGAATTAATGTAATATCTTGTTCCGTTTCAGTTAATAATGTTCGCTTATCGTACAACAGGGTGCAATTAAGTAGCTGGGACCGGTCTGCGGCCATAACACACGAATTCTCAGGCACAGAAACCATTAATCAAACCATTCAATTGATTTGGTTTAGAAACGATTTCTAACATGGCTAATAACTGATAACACCAGGTATGAATAGTGTTGAAATGAAATATAATTTCAATGATACGGAACGTACCGAATGCCACTGGCGCCGGAAGCTAATATCTCTGAAAGTGTTTTGAACCGAAGGCAAATTCGTTTAGAACAGATCCTTTTCACGATGGAGTTATCTACGGTCGAATTCTCAGACGACAAAACGAACGAGGCGCTCACGAGAATTTTTGCAGCTGAAATGTCTTTCGCACGAATACGGCTGATATCGAATCCCTGTTTCCGTCTTAATAGCGGCGATGCTAACGGGGCGTCTCAAGTAGCAGACTCAATAACTGGGGCACAAGGGAAATCAAGATATAACCACCCACTAGCAATTATGATCATTATGGCAACATGACGATGTCAAGACATCGAAGGGAAGTATTCGTGAACAAAAAAAAATTATCGTGAAAAATGGTTTCAACTCTTCCTAATTCATGATTGGATATCGCCACATCAACAAACGATGGAGCAAAATTAGCTGAATTACGTCTCAGAGTAACAGGGCCACTTCCCAATAACGTAGGCAGCTTCCTATCACACAACGAGCCAACGTCCTCAAAACTGAACCATTAAAGTAAAACCAGACATTGCTAACTAGCAAAAACAATAACCAAGTACCAACGACGAAACAGGTCAGGCTTAACCACATTGGCGGGCAGTCTGTTGTGATCAAGCCAGGCATAACTGATAACTATGCCGTAGAGTGCTACTGGTATACAACTTTGAGAGGACATCAATAGGAAATTTTGACTGCTCCAGCTTAGCCTTGTCATGTGTCGAAGAAACCAAGACCATCTCTTACTGAACTAAAGCATTGGTCCTATGAATGCAACCACTCAGGTCATCCCAAGGACTATGCACCATTGCATTGTGCAGCGATAACATTGCACTTGGAAAACCCAAACACTCTGCCTTCATAACATCGAAAAACCGCCGTAGTGCGGCGTAAGATTTGCATTGCTAATGAAAATAAATGCCCGTTCATTGCATAGTTCATCCATAGCGCAATGCAACCATAGCGCAGTACGTGTTACCAGAACACGGAGCTATCATGCACTGCGCAGCTATTGCAGTGTGCTACTGCATTACTGTTCTACCATAGCACTGTGCCACCATAACACTTTGCTGTCACACCACAGTGCATCCATAGTCAAATGTATAACATTGCACTGTCCTACTGTGCCAACACAGTGCTGTCCTTCCATAGCATTGTGCTTCCAAAACACTATGCTACTACAGCTCTGTGCTACTTGAGCACTGCTCTACCATAGCATTGCGCAATCATAGCATTTAGCTACCATATCCCGGTGCAAACACAGCCCTGTACTACTGAATTACTCTGCTACCATATAGCTCTGTGCTACCATTAGACTGCACCCTGGATTCCTAGCATCGATGACACAAAGCCTCCTGTTCGCTATGCATCCGCCAACACTGTGCAACCATAATACTGCAAAGACCTAGCACTTTAGCACCATTGCACGATGTAGCTCTAACACTGGTTAAGCGAAGAACACTGTGAACATGGCATTGACATAGTATTTAAATATGGGTTTAGGTTTCCGTAGACTACATTTCTTCTATCGGACTATGAACGGGTGTTGGTGGGGCAGGACAAAAAGTGTGGCTTTGTATCAAATTGGTATACATCGTGTTGTCCAATACAATATTCAATTGGATACATTTCGATTTACAAAATATTTCAATAATTGTAGCGGACATCATCGTTATTAATTTTTCGAGCGGTGCTATTGAGGAGCAAACGATATTCACGTTGATAACGGAGTGTATACCTGACGTTGTTAGCGGGGTGTATACTTGACGTTGTTAGTGGGGTGTACATGACATTGTCAGCAGGATGTATGCCCTACATTTTTAACGGGGTGTACACTTGAAGATGTTAGCGTGGTGTATACTTGACGTTGTCAGCGGGGTGTATGCTTGACGTTGTTAGCGGGGTGTATACATGACGTTGTCAGCGGGGTGTATACATGACGTTGTCAGCGGGGTGTATACATGACTTTGATAGCGGGGTGTATACTTGCCGGTGTTAGCTGGGTGTATACTTGACGTTGTTAGCGGGGTGTATACCTGACGTTGTTAGTGGGGTTTATACATGTCGTTGTCAGCGGGGCGTATGCTTAACGTTGTTAGCGGGATGTATACCTGAAGTTGTTAGCGGGGTGTACATGACGTTGCGAGCGAGGTGTAGGCTTGACGTTATCAGCGGGGTGTATACTTATCGTTGACAACATGACGTTATCAGCGGGGTGTATACTTAACGCTGACAACATGACGTTGTCAGCGGGGTGTATGCTTGATGTTGTTAGCGGGGTGTATACTTGAAGTTGTTAGCGGGGTGTATACGTGACGTTGTCAGCGGGGTGTATGCTTGACGTTGTTTGCGGGGTGTATACTTGACGTTGTTAGCGGGGTGTATACATGACGTTGTTAGTATAGTTTATACATTACTTTGTCAGCGGGGTGTGTACTTGACGTTGTTAACGGAGTGTATACTTCACGTTGTTAGTGTGGTGTATACATGACGTTGTCAGCGGGGTGTAAGCTTGACATTATTAGCGGGGTGTATACATGACGTTGTCAGCGGGGTGTATGCTTGACGTTGTCAGAGGGGTGTATGTTTGACGTCGTTAGCGGAGTGTATACTTGACTTTATTAGCGAGGTGTATACTTGACGTTGCTAGTTGGGTTTATACATGACGTTGTCAGCGGGGTGTATACTTGACGTCGTTAGTGGAGTGCATACATGACGTTGTTTGCGGGGTGTATACCTGACGTTGTTAGCCGGGTGTATGTTTGACGTTTTTAGCGGGGTGTATACTTGACGTTGTTAGTGGGGTGTATACTTTACGTGGTTAGCGGGGTGTATACCTGGTGTTGTCAGCGGGGTGTATACATGACGTTGTTAGCGGGGTGTATACATGACGTTGTTAGCGGTGTGTATACATGACGTTGTTAACTGGGTGTATACATGACGTTGTCAGCGGGATGTATGCTTGACGTTTTAAGCGGGGTGTATACTTGATGTTGTTACGGGGTGTATACTTGACGTTGTCAGCGTTGTGTATGCTTGACGTTGTCAGCGGGATGTATGCCTGACGTTGTTAGCGGGGTGTATACTTGACGTTGTTACGGGGTGTATACCTGACGTTGTCAGCGGGGTGTATACTTGACGTTGTCAATGGGGTGTATACATGACGTTGTCAGCGAGGTGTATGCTTGGTTGTTGTTAACGGGGTGTATACTTGACGTTGTTAGCGGGGTGTATACTTGACGTTGTTACGGGGTGTATACTTGACGTTGTCAGCGGGGTGTATGCTTGACGTTGTCAGCGGGGTGTGTTTTTGACGTTGTTAGCGGGGTGTATACTTGAGGTTGTTAAGGGGTGTATACTTGACGTTGTCAGCGGGGTGTATACTTGACGTTGTTAATGGGGTGTATACATGACGTTGTCAGCGAGGTGTATGCTTGATTGTTGTTAACGGGGTGTATACTTGACGTTGTTAGCGGGGTGTATACTTGACGTTGTTAGTGGGGCGTGTACATGACGTTGTCAGCGGGGTGTATGCTTGACGTTGTTAGCGGGGTGTATACTTGACGTTATCAGCGGGGTGTATGCTTGACGTTGTTTGCGGGGTGGATATTTGACGTTGTTAGCGGGGTGTGTTCCTGAAGTTGTTAGCGAGGTGTATACGTGACGTTGTTATCGGGGTGTATACTTGACGTTGTTACGGGATGTATACTTGACGTTGTGAGCGGAATGTATGCTTGACGTTGTTACGGGGTGTATACTTGACGTTGTTATGGGGTGTATACTTGACGCTGTTAGCGGGGTGTATTCTTGACGTAGTCAGCGGGGTGTATGTTTGACGTTGTTAGCGGGGTGTATACATGACGTTGTTAGCGAAGTGTATACTTGACGTTATCAGCGGGGTGTATGCTTGACGTTGTTAGCGGGGTGTATACTTGACGTTAATAGCGGGGTGTATACTTGACGTTGTTAGCGGGGTGTATACTTGACGTTGTTATCGGGGTGTATACATGACGTTGTTAGCTGGTTGAATACATGACGTTGTTAGCGAAGTGTATACTTGACGTTGTTAGCGGGGTGTATACATGACGTTGTTAGCTGGTTGAATACATGACGTTGTTAGCGGAGTGTATATATGACGTTGTTAGCGGGGTGTATACTTGACGTTGTTAGCGGGGAGTATACTTGACGTAGTTAGCGGGGTATATACCTGACGTTGTTAGCGGGGTGTATACATGACGTTGTCAGCGGGGTGCATGCTTGACGTTGTTGGCGAGGTGTATACATGATGTTGTTAGCGGGGTGTATACATGACGTTGTTGACGGGGTGTATACATGACGTTGTTAGCGGGGTGTATACATGACGTTGTTAGCGGTGTGTATACATGACGTTGTTAGCGGGGTGTATACTTGACGTTGTTGGCGGGGTGTATACATGACGTTGTTAGTGGGGTGTATACTTGACGTTGTTAGCGGGGTGTATACATGACGTTGTTAGCGGTGTGTATACATGACGTTGTTAGCGGGGTGTATACTTGACGTTGTTGGCGGGGTGTATACTTGACGTTGTTAGCGGGGTGTATACTTGACATTGCAATTATTAGGTAACAAATATCATAGACCGTCATGCACAAACGCAGTGTACTAGATCGGGTAAAAGCTGGATTGAATGGTAACAATAGGAATTAGGTTGCGAGACACGTGGTTTGTGCAAATCCTTGTTAATCATCTATATTGAAACAATTAATTATAGTTTCTATGTATCGTCAATCTCTCAATATTTGAGTCTCGGTCCGGGATAGAACAATTGTCACCTCTTAACCTGCTTCAAAACAATACTGAATATTTCTTTTAAACAATTAGTTGGTGATTTGAATAAATGCATTCTATACGTCCACAGTGAAAAACATTTACGGTGAATAGCATTCAACATCTAACATAGACTACCAACAAATGTATTTAATCATATTTTTGATTGTGCTCACACACTATATTGATGCATGCACAGTTGCTCATGTCAATCAACAATAATCAGCTCTCACATTTCAAACTATATTATTGATGATGAAAATTGACGGCCTTTAATGTATCATCAATCTCCCAGACTTTTTGTTACTGGTCATAATACAAGAATTAATCCGGGGTGAAATAAAAAGCAACAGTGACCGATGAGTCGGAAAAAAGTTAAAATTTATTCCTAAAGTTACTCGATATCACCAGTGAGATTAGACAGCGTGTAATTTGATGGAGTCTTTTATACTCGAAGATCCATCACCTTCCCAGACAAGCGCCATAAGATGGTCTCGTGAGGAGAATTTCAATGAAGTTCGCTGCTTCTCCCAGTCATTGATTGATGGACCGAGATAATAGTGTTCGGTGGCTCTATTCTTCACTTACACACGTTTGGAAACAGTTTGATTGACTGAATTTTATAAACATGTCGCCTTGTAAAGTTTTATACAACGTAATACACTGATCATTCCTATACAAATTGTAATGATTAATAAATGGAATTTAGAGTCGTCAAAGCTAATGTTTAAAGGCATTGCATTATTTTTTCCGATCATAAAGATGTTATTCCCAATACATTGTTTGGAAAGGAACACACTAGGATCCGTTTCTTGATGCATAGCAAGTGCAGAATTTAGTGAAACGCTCTCACGATGAACAGCTGCGAGAATTTGAGATGATGAACAACCAGAGGAACCAACAGTATCCAACCAACGTTACTGTTGGTTCCTATGTTTGTTCATCTTCTCCAATTCCCCTTGTAAAGTTTGATCATGACAGTGGACTATGAGGGTCTTACTTGACATTACATTTCCAGCGGTGTTCGCCTGTTAAGATTCATTCCATGTTTTAATACCAAACAGCTATTCAATTTAATTGGAAACAGCTATTAAATTTGTATTAATTGAAAATTACTGGTTTTCATCTATATTTGCCAGATCTGTTTTGACAAATGATCAGTTTGGCTTTTAGTTTGATTTAGAATGTGATTTATTCTAACGTGAAGTGGAGATAGCAAAACAGTCATATTTATTGATGAATACGAAAGCATGTTCCTCAGTGATTGACCATTACAGTTGTTTATCCATTGAATTCACTTCAGCATCCCATACTTGAATTACCCATTGATCAAAATACGAGAAGGACAACATCTCAATAAAATAAATGATTGCGCCATCAATGTACACATAAAACACAAAGAAATGTTGCATCAATAGTTGATCTCAGTCATTCATGTTGCAGCACATAAAGACCTGTGATCAGGTATATTCTTTCACAAATTTTCTCATGTGAATATAAATATATAAAGATGCAAGGGCCAGAGGGGGTTAGGGCACCGAGAGCGTAGGACAAAGGATGACTCAACCATTTCCATCTCCTCACTATAAAGCTTCTCTTCGTAAATAGTGCCGTAAAACTGGATCCCGAATGAACAATCAGAAAGCAGAGATTATATGTTGACAATACTATCTGGTTTAATAACAAATATATAAATTACCCTAATTTTATCATTATATCCGTGAGTGTCTATGGAAGTGGATGATTTGGTCTAAAATCTCAATTAGTTAACACGTGCATCAACATCACATGCAACCTACTCTCCAAGAACACCGCATGATTCAAGCTTCCTGTTCCATAACTCAGATTTATTAATGTGTCTCAAGAATCTTTTGACGAGAGCCGGTAGGGGGATGTGAAAAGCGGTTCAGATGATGAAGCTTGATTGCGGGACACAGGAGTTGCTACACAACGATACTCTCACATGCTACATCAAAGTGTTCCATTTATCCGTTCATTAGTAGCCCGACAGATGCTGGGGGTGAGGGTTGTGCAATTGAACTTGCTGAGGCAATAAGAGCCACAGCTGGACAGAGCTGCAGCCTTTGTGCTGGGCTCCTTTGTGTTGGCGTATTTTTAATTCCACTAGAAAAGAAATGAGATTACGTGAACGGAGAATGCATGGATGAAGGTCTCTGGTGTCTCTTTGGAAGAAGATATAAATTCGAATACGTGCTCATTTCCCTAATGTTTGTTGACAATTTAATGAATGGTGTATATTAATGAACTAAACACGTAAACATTTATAGACTTGCTCCGTTTGGATTATGCGAATTAGGCCTCTCAATATTCATCAGGATTAGAATTAATTGTAGCTCATATCAATCTGGTCATTTAATTTAGAGTCAGGTTACCTTGAACTTGAACTATTTAATCTGAGTCCGAAAATAGGGAGGATTAGGGAATAAGTGCATTCATTTATAAATGATAAGACTTTGATATAATGCACATTCATAGCCTCTTTTATTTGTATTATCCAAGCGTACTCAATTAAATGTTGCAGGTTGTATCAAACCAGTTGTATCAAAGGGCTCTCAAACAAAGCTTCCCCTGTCAACAAAACACTATAATAGCCTCACATACTATGTTTCTCTGATCGCTCTTTCTATTTGTCGTTGAACAAATATTAGCTGCCAATTCAAACACGGCTGCATTGTTGCAGAATCTTGCAATTTCACCTCAGCGTACCCTGTCACTATTAACTTCGCATTGTTCTGGCCCTAAAATAAATAATCTGTGCCTCTGAGGAAAATTGTTTTATACGCGATGTAGATATATATGTTTCTTCGTGCATAAGGTGTGTGTACAAAGGGCTATCAAATGACTAAGTTGTGTGAGTGTGAGCGTATGAGAGTGCGAGGCGCGCCTTGCCGTGGGCCACCCCCATTTTCTGGGGGATGCGCCCTAGTGTCTGGATCTGTCTGTAGGTTGTAATCGAAATGAATCATCTGCTCTTTACAACCATAAAGAAAGCGCGCAATCTACCACTGGACGACGGTAGCGATTGCTTGATTGAGGACGGTAGCGATTGCTTGATTGAGGACGGTAGCGATTGTTTGATTGAGGACGGTAGCGATTGCTTGATTGAGGACGGTAGCGATTGCTTGATTGAGGACGGTAGCGATTGCTGAATTGAGGACGGTAGCGATTGCTGAATTGAGGACGGTAGCGATTGCTTGATTGAGGACGGTAGCGATTGCTTGATTGAGGACGGTAGCGATTGCTTGCTTGACGACGGTAGCGATTGCTAGATTGAGGACGGTAGCGATTGTTTGATTGTCGACGGTAGCGATTGTTTAATTGACGCCGGTAGCGATTTTTTGATTGACAACGGTAGCGATTGTTTGATTGACGATGATAGCGATTGTTTGATTGACGACGGTGACTATTGCGTATGGACCGGTTGTTTACACATGGATTCATTAATGTCCTACTGTGCCAGAGAAAGAATAACTTGGTACTCTCTTCCGTTAGCACATCCACCCACTCGAATATTACCTTTTTCGTAAAGTATCATGACGCGATAGGTGTGTAGTAATATTTTATACATTACTGTGGTGAATTGTTGCATCAATCTGTTTTACGATTGTAGAGCTATGTTTTCAAATGAGATCAATATATTTTCCGTTCAGGAGTGATTTACATCAAACGCATCAACTGCAGTAGGCATATTTAAGAGTTCACCTGCTCAGTTGGTGTCAAATAAAATGTAGGCCTAAGGCAAATAGCAGAAATAATTACACATTATTTGACGGAGCCTCCCACTGACAACAAATCATAGCCAGTGGAAAAAGAAATTCAACGATGACTTTTTCTTTCTGTACTGCCCCTCAAGTGCCATCCAATGACCCTTTCCCGTAGCAATCTGTAGTTCCTCAGACTCCTACACTGAGGACGTCATATGAAGCGAAGCTTGAGGACGCGTTCCCCGTTTGGGTTGATGGTTGCTGGTCCCACCCAGGCCACACCTCCCTTAGACAGAGTTGTAAATATTCAAAAATGCTTGCCACGGGCGGGTCGTTTTCCATAGAGTTACGATGCACAGCAGCTTCGCTAGTTAACAGTGATGTTGTGAGCGCTACCTGCAGGGATCAAAATGGTAAGGACGGGGAAACGACGATTGATTCTTGTGTCATTACAGCGGGAGTTTAGGGGGGGTTGAATAATGAATAAGCATGGTGTATTTCCATGTTC
>SDVV010040743.1:0-10506 GCA_016164225.1 Gammarus roeselii | reverse complement strand
CATCACACCTCGTAGTAATCAGCGGCATGTTGATAGGCGCCTGATACCTATCACCTCGTAGTAATCATACATTTTGTTTCACTCGTGAGTCTGATCTTCTGTCAGACCACACTTGGTACCAGTGGAGAACAAGCACACAAATTACCGGGTTCATCTCGGACTCATCAAAGCATTCTGTTTTGTTATTCTGCTGCCAGAGACGTGGTAGCTGGATCACGTATGGCCAAGTAGATGCTAGCCTCAGCGGTGAATAGCAATGACAAGTCCGAGACGTGGTAGCTGGATCACGTATGGCCAAGTAGATGCTAGCCTCAGCGGTGAATAGCAATGACAAGTCCAAGACGTGGTAGCTGGATCACGTATGGCCAAGTAGATGCTAGCCTCAGCGGTGAATAGCAATGACAAGTTAATCTTTGGGTAGAGATGGGAAGTTGAATGACTATATTTCAAAAACAATTTTGAAACCAAAATTCATTCGTTTGCAAAGTTTTTTTCCTCTACACACCGTATCTGAACCAGATTTTAACGCTACATGTGGAATGAAATAGCTCTTCCCGTGAGCCCTTTTACGACTGTATCTGTATCTCCTGTACCTCCAATCAGTATACCTATTTTTAAGGCTGCTAGATGCAGCGGAGAGAAGCAAAGCACCTGACAGTGCGCTTCTATATCAGTACATATTATATAGTATTATTTGTAACGTTTTTTTAAGCAACAATCATAGGCCTAACCAGATATATCCTGCATAGTAAGGTCACTCCTTCTTGGAAGAAGCAAAATTCCGTCGAAGGTTTTTAAACCAAAGTCAGAGGCCTGAATAAGTTGACTGAAGAATCTATTGGTCATCTCTGATGTAGAGGGCAGCAGTGTCTTTTCCTCCCATCAGTGCGTAAGTTATCTTGGTTCTTGAAACAGTGAAAGTGCTCGACAGAGTAGAAGACGTTCAATGCTGCCAAAATGCCAATGAAATTACCTCTCTGCAAATAACCATTCTAAATAAGCCTAATACAGCATTGCAAACAAACAATCCAAACAGTACAGTTACAGCAATGTAGATAACCGTTCAAAATATGCCTAATACAGCATTGCAAACAACCAATCCAAACAGAACTGTTACAGCAATGTAGATAACCATTCAAAATAGGCCTAATACAGCATTGCAAACAACCAATCCCAACAGTGCTGTTACAGCAATGTAGATAACCATTCAAAAAAGGCCTAATACAGCGTTGCAAACAACCAATCCAAACAGTACTATTACAGCAATGTAGATAACCTTTCAAAATATTTCTGATACAGCATTGCAGATAACTATTCAAAGTAGGTCTAATACAGTTTTGCAGATAACCATTCAGAATAGGTCTAATACAGTTTTGCAGATAACCATTCAAAATAGGCCTAATACATCGGAGCATACAATCATTGAAAACAGTACAAATACAGCTTGACAGATAACTACTCAAACATGTCTAAAACAGGGTTTCAAATATCCATTCAAAATTCTTATAATACAGCGTTGCAGATAACCTTTCAGAATATGTATAACACAGCGTTTAAAATAATAATTCAAATAGTACTTAAACGGCCCGGCAAAGAACCATTCAAAAACGGACTAACACAGCGCTGCAGAGAACCATTGAAACGCCTTCAAAATAGTTTCACTGACAGTAAATATTTTACGGGCTCATCAATCCACACAATAGTTTAGACCTCCATTAGAAAGTCTCCTGGAAGTAACCTAATGTACAAAGCAATTTACTAATGATACTGCATCATCCTCTGCTGCACCCACTGTGGTATGCTGAAAAATATCTATTATTTCTGAAGTTACACCTGATTCCTAAATGGGTAAACAATGCGCCCAAACCAATTAATTTTACCACACTGAGGCTCCTAACCCAGGCTCTGTTTCTAAAGGGACAATGAAGCATCCGAACATATTCATTACTGAACCAAAGCATCCTTTTCGTGCTCCGTATTTCGACCTGCGAATCATTGAACCGTTCTATTTCTACAGCGACAATGAAGCATCCGAACACATTTATTACCAAATCAAATCATCCTTATTGTGCTTAGATAAGGATACTTGTAGTAGGCCTGCAAATCAGTCAAATGCTCTGTTTCTATAGCTACAACAAAGCATACGAACATATTTATTACCGAACCAAAGCATCCTCATTGTATTCCAAACATCACTCCAATGGAAGGAAGCTCACTGGAGTACAACTCATTGCCGTCTGTCCGTACGTACGCACACATTGTATCCAGTTATTATGCTCGCCTCCAATACCGATGCTGTGCAATTTACTAACTAAGCGCTTGTGAGGGACTTTATCGAAGGCTCTTTGAAAGGCAAGGTAAATTATATCGATTAGAGATTTTGTGTCGTGAATATCAATTATATTTTTGAAAAACTTAACAAGTTTGCATGACAGGACCGATCGTGTCTAAAGCCAGATTGAGAATCACCCATCAACCTGTTTGATTCTAAGAATTCTGTAATTTTACCCATTATCAAACTTTCCATCAGTTTGCCATGGACTGAGGTGAGACTAATTGGTCGGTAATTGCCGGGCACCACCTTGTGTCCCCTTTTTTTAAAAATGGAGTGGCGTTGGCCTGTTTCCATTGGAATGAGTAGGGGCGATTTGTGAGAGATGAAGTAGAAATGTTTGATAGCTGTTTGGCGATTTTGTTTCTTAGTCGCTTCCAGTATTCTGGGATGAACTTGGTCTGGACCAGGAGATTTTGCAACTTTCAATATATCTGTATATATAATGATTTCGTCAGAGGCAGAATTTACTGCGCGGGGGCTTCAATTTGTCTTTCTGTTATGATATCCTGGAGATTAGGAATATCCGGATTCTCTAACGTGAATGCCGAACAAAAATATTGGTTTAGTAGGACACTCATGTTAGTGTGATCTGTTTCTAGCTCACCACTATCGTTCTCAAGATCTTGATTTTTTTTTGCTCGTAATATAACTAAAGAATTGTTTCGGATTAGTTTTGGCGTTCGCTGCAAGTTTATTTTCATATTTTATTACGTATTAGGACCTTCTTTAGAGCTCTTCTGTCGACTTTGAATTCCTTTTTTGCATAGTCGTCATGTGGGTGTTCCTGTTTTGTCGAGTGCTTTGCCTTTTTTGCCACTGAAGCTGCTGAAATTCTCCTCTCCAGTACTTGAGTTGATTGACTGCTAGCCACCTGTTTTTGCGAGGGATATGCTCATGTTCACAATTTTTAAGTATAGTCAGACAATTGGTTAACGATTGGTGGACGTCTTGTCCGTGAGTTATATGCGCTGTCGCCATTGACTCTCTCAGCCATAACAGTTTGCTAATCTAATGTTAGGGACTTTATCGTAGTTCATTGACGCTTTCAACTCGAGCTCTATCCTATAACGGATACAGCTATGATTGCTAGTTCCGGGTTGTTTTCCCGTTTTAACGAACATGACATGAGAGTCGCTTGCACTGAACATGAGATCAAGGATACTGGTGCCTCTTGTAGGTGTCTTCACCATTTGGGTCATGAACTTATCGTCTGCAAAATCAATCAGACGTTGACCGGTTGCAGTACATTCGTCTGTTTCCCAATCAATGTCAGGGATATTGAAGTCTCCAACCACAATGCTGTGTTGTGCTGTGACGACATCAACGAGGGTGTTGTAAAGGTCGATATCATCTGTAACATTGATTTCGGGGGGGGGGGAGGTGATATACGTGGGTGATTCAACACTTTGTGTGCTGCTACCGATCACTTGAATTGATACTATGTCGTGTTTGCTGCTTGGAAAAGTGATTTCTATTACTTGCAAAGTATTTCAGACGCAGAACAACACTCCTCCGCCCTCTCGGCTTTGTCTATCTTTGTGAAATAGCGAGTAGCCGGGGAGAGTAAATTCGTCTAAATAATGTTCGGTGCTTAAATTTATCCGCGATTCTGTGATTGCTATTATGTCGATATTTTCAATAAATGCAAGGATACCTAATTCTTTGATTTTGTCTCGGAGACTCCTAGCGTTTACATAGTAACACGTGAGAGTACCGGTAGTCACATTAACCCTATTTTCTTGACGTGTACGGGGTCTACTTTGAGGCTGTGTCGGAACCAGTACTGTTATTTTCGTTTACACGGATTGAGCTAGCGAGGCAGCGACTGCTGCCTCTAACGACTGCTGCCTCTAACGAGACCTACAGTGAAGTTTATATGGGCTCTTGAATTGGTGGTGTATCTAATGTTGGTAAGGGTACAGGACGTTGAGTCATCTCGTCGGGCATTGCTGGCGGAGTAGTGGGTTGGATATCGAGTAGGTTTTTTGACCTATTCTCAGTGACGGAACCAGCGCCGATGCTCTCACGGATGTTTCGAGGGTATTCAATCCGTAAGTGTTTATGCGAGCCTTGTTGTTGATTCTATTAAAGTCATAGTACTTCAGGTCGATCATCGTTTTCCAATGATCTGATAATGGGATATTCTAAGCTTCTCAAAAAGTTGCTAGGCGATTGTTAAGACATATCATCTTGCCTAACTTATATTTACTTTGGTTCGGACGAGGCAAGAGGCCAGTAACATTGTTGTTCGCTTGTGATCGTTCGATTTGTTGTTTTATTCTATGGTTTCATACCAAGCCCATGTCTTTTCTCTATGTGACACGTCTTTTGCTCCGACTTTTCGATTATGCAATTTTTCAGTTGAGCTTTCCCTTTTCGCTGGTTTACCGATTTTTTTTCAGTTTTTGGCTGGCTGGTGACATTGTAAACACCAATCATAATAAAAATATGTTGTAGCGCTAGTCTGTACCGATCGAGCGGTGTGTGTTTGCTTTGTCTCTGCGATTCTCGAATCGCTCATTTCTACTGTAATCTGGGAGTCCATTTCATCGAGCAATACAGCAAATTTGTTACGTGTATCGGGTCGGATGCGGTGGGATAGTGGCCCAACGTGTGGTGCATTGTCACAGCGTGCCTGCCTCCTGCTTACTTCCGTTGTGATACAGTGCCTCGCTTTCTGGGACTAAATTTCTATCGATTTGATGCAGTCGTTTGTCTCTGCGTCTAGAGCTGTAAGCTTCTTGTCCAATTCAGAGTCTAGGTGCACTTGAAGTTCCTTCACTTGATCCATGGTGGTTTTAGCACTTTCCTTCACTGCTGCTAATTCGCTGCTTATCATATCTTTGAATTTGTGCAATTGTTTCTGCACGTTCTCCAATTTTAATTGAACATCTAGCAACCGAGTACCCGAGACCCGCGTTGACTGTCTCTAAAATGAAAGAGCCATCGAAGGCATGACTGAACTTTGCTTTAAGTTGTTTGATCTTCTCGGCCTGTTGACAAAGTATGCCGCGCGCTATCTTGCATTACCGATTTAAAGGATTCTTGCTCAAATTCCGGGCAGAGCTAGAAAAACTATCGCAAAACATTAGTTCGAAGGCGTATGCACGATTGGTGGCAAATGCCACATTCTAGCTTAGCATGAGCCATCCTGGACGGGTAAAGAGAGTATCAGGGGAAAAATGGACCGTTTGCTCGAGTTTTATTTGCGTAATTTCTTGTAATCAGCAGATAAGAATGTAGTACCTATAATTGGATGTGAGATGGGATGACATATATTTTAAAAGGACCTAACGATGCTTTTTTTTCCGAGTGATTCTTGCTTTCAGGTGATCAAGTGAGTCTACCTGGGGATGAAAACAACACTTAGTTCGGGCAGGAATTATTTATTTTCAACTGGAATTTTTATCTAGCTTTTCATAAATAATGAGTAGTTTGTGCTTAAAACGGGTAACACATTAATGGCACAGAATAAGAAATTCATGATATAAAATATTTGATGCCGTGCTTTTTCCACAGGCGGTACATATCACAGTTGAAAAGAGTGAGTTATCGACGATTCAAAACGGAATTAGAACAGATCCGAGTTGGATGCACTTTAGCGGCGCGAAGTTGCTTCCTTTACGGGATTGGGTTGAATGCAAAGCAAAACTAAATCGTAACGGCTCCCTTCTGCTTTCTAATGATGAAGAAATGATAGCATGATTTTAAACTTCTATTTTGTTACAGACATGAGCTCAAAGTACCAGAAGACATAAGAGAAATTTTATAATTTTCAGTAAATGATCGGTTGTGGAATTGGCCCTCTTCTAAGCCGCAAGATGCAAGGTGGCACTTTCGAGCGTCTCATAGTTATTGAGTGGGAATATATGAGTTGTGTGGGAATGCATTGTGTGGGAATTTCACCTTGTATCACCAAATGTACACAAATGTAAGTACAGAAGGAAAATGCACTGTATCCTGCTGATACACTGTGAAGCAAAGGTTGTCACGTTATGTGTTGGTGTGAGTTAGAGAGCCACTGCCATACATGCCTGTGTGGTCCGGGGCGGGCGTATTTAAAGTGACGATGTACGAGCACATCCCTGTCGTTACGTGACGTTACATTACTCGCTTTACGGAAGTACAAAAGTAGTACTAATGAATCTCATATCCATCACTATAGGGGCAATAAAAAAATAAAAAACTGTTGGGCTAAAAGGAGAGTGCCGAAATGGTTCAATGGGGTTTCACTATCTAATACACGTCTTTCTTGTCCTCAAAAAAACCAGAACAATACACAGACAGAGGGTCGTAAACTGCGGTGGTGAGGTTACTGGCAATAGTGCAGCCATGTTTGAGTTATACAGTAACTTTTTGTTCGAAGACAAATACAAGAAGTCAGGGGAACATAGTATGTGGAGTTGGCATTTTGTTTAGTTGACTAAAGTGACAGTGTTGATGCTCTGAGCGAACTGCAAAATATAGTTTTTCGTTATCAGTAGCATGTTAATCGTCGTCCATTGTGTCCCACTGCCAGCCCCTCCGTCGGGAAAGCAACAGAGTGGTACATTTCAGCTTGAAATTAGATACAGTAGTGCAATTCTGAATGTCAGCTGGTAGATTGTTGAAATATTTTGGAGCCGAAATAGGGAAAGCCTAGACACCAGTCTCTGTTCTTCTGAACTCGGTGTCAATATTAAGGCAGGGAGTTCCACGTCGTAGTGACGCAGTGTGCATGGTCCCCTTTACAATTTCCCATGGCAAGAGATCTCCATTGGTATTGATTTATGTCGTAATGACGCATTGTGCATGGTCACCTATAAAATTTCCCATGGCGAGAGATCTCCATTGGTATTCATATTTTTGGGCTAGATATACATTTAAAAAACCTCGTATAAGGACTATATAGCAATGATTTTAAATTTTATTCCGGACGAATGGTTTTTGTTTAGATCTAGACAAGATATGTTTTCAAATTAAGATCTCTCGTCTCGTGGAAATATCTCCCAGCGTTGGTAGAGACTGTGTTGTCATCGCCTTTTTTCAGCTAAATTATGAGTGTCTTCCATCATTTGGAATGGTTCCGAACCCCGATTTCAAAAATGTGAATCCGCCTCCAGTTCGTTCTAACACACTGACATAAATTGCTGAAACTCCTATAGCTAGGAAGTTTTCATGGCAATCAATGCATCGTTTGGAAGCTCATGGGAAGTACTGCTTGCAGATAGAACTTCTATTTCAAAGTTCGGATGCTGAAAGCTGTAAAATAACTCTTCTAACAGTTAAGAACAATATCTTGGCATCCTCAACACTCTGCGATCATCTCAGCGATGGTCGCCAAATCCTCACCCACGACTGCGAGTCGCACACTACCTATCTGCCGGGAGTCGCCGCTCAAACCGAAATAAGTCTGGGTGAGAGAAACTAACATAATAGAAGGTTGGGTCAAGGCAATAGAGGTCGAAGGAGGTTAGGGCAAGGCAATAGACGTAGAAAAGGTTGTGGAACGGCAATACGATCAAACGAGGTTTGCGGTAAGGCCATGGAGATCAAGGGAGGCTGGGAGAATGTAAAGGAGTTCAAAGGAGGCTGCAAGAATGCTATGGAGATCAAAAGAGGCTGGAGAAATGCTATTGAGATCGTAAGGAGGTGGAGAAATGCAATGGAGATCGAAGGAAGGTGAATAAATGCAGCGGAGATCGCAGGAGGTTGAAAGAACACAGTTAGTATCGAAGGAGGTCAAGGGTTAAAACGATGTATGGAGGTTAGAGGATGCAACAGAGATCAAAAAGCCATTGACATAGAAAGAGGTTGTAAAAAGCAATAGAAATAGAAAGAGGATTGGGAAGCCAATTGAGTTATAAGAAGGTTGGTGAGAGGCGATGGCGAATGAAAGAATCCAGGGAAAGAAATTGACATCGAAGGAAGTTGGGGAAAGCAATCGGGATCAAAGAAAGCGAGACGAAACACTGAAAAGTTCATGCAATTATATACTTCCATAATACATATTATTACGAGGTTAATGGTCACGATACATTTCACATCACTACAACTTGCAGAGAAGCTAAAGATATCAGATTGTACCGTTTTGGACAATAGAGGCCACTGCGTACACTTTCGTTCAGAAAGCCATTGACGGACTTAGCTCAACAAAAATTATAATTATAATATTAACAATAACAATACTACTAATAATAATAACGCTTTAATAGAAACATCAAACAAAATGAAGTGCATTAGAATCACAATGTAATTTAATAGAAGAATGAGTAATCCGCCCGGTTACTAAGGCAGACTAGTCAAATCAGGACGTACACTGAAGACGTTCCTGGTCTTCAACACATCGCTAACATTTCATACCCGAGCGAAAAAAATAAAATGTGGACGAATTATTACGTTCGTCATAATAAATTTATACGTATAGTGATATGGTGAACCTTGGCAGTGACGTTGGCATAGAAGAAAATTTTTGTCATTCAGCCTTGTAACGTCTTAAGCATCACGCAAACCGGAGATTATTTGAGAGACGCAAATCGCAAGCCAAACATTAATGCAGTCTATGCAATGGAAGGCAAATCACATATAATTTTTATGAAACATTGAGAAACCAGAACAAATTTTCACATTTGAGATTTGTTACCTCATGACGTTACGGTTTCTGTGCATCACCTCATTACTGAAATAATCACACAGCAATAACGATACCGGACTGCATATTTACGACGTCTATACCAAAACGTGAGGGTTACACTTCAATGGAAGTGTTCCTTTTATCATTCCGAGCGTAGCTGGGGCTCGTTGTTTGTGTTCCGCTGACGACGTGTATTAGACGAAACGAATTACTGAGGTCCCACGTAACGTTTACGAAGTCTATGATTTGTCTGGTTGCCCTAAAAACAGACATGATACCTGGTGTATGAAATTATTATCTGTACGCTATTTTCATCGCAATTATGTTCACGATAGTTAGAGGTCTTTCATAAATAAATAATAAATAAAATAGATTATTCATACACACCCTAAGGGAAACGGAGCAATACTAACACGACTTAGGAATGCAAAGGCATCTCTTTAGCTCATGAACAAAAAGTGGAATATATATTCCGCACTGTCTAGCTGAATATCCCTAAATATTCGATGTCCATATACCCAGCTAGTGATAATATCACTAACAACACTGCACAACAATGCGCAACAATGCAAAACAATGCACAACAATGCACAACAATGCAAAACAATGCACAACACAACACAACACTGCTCAACAATGCGCAACAATGCAAAACAATGCACAACAATGCACAACAATGCACAACAATGCACAACAATGCACAACAATGCAAAACAATGCACAACACAACACAGCACAACAATGCGCAACAATGCAAAACAATGCGAAACAATGCACAACACTACACAACAATGCACAAAAGTGTACAACAATCCACGAAACTGCACAAAAATGCACAAAAATGCACAAAAATGCACAACAATGCACAACAATGCACAACAATGCACAACACTGCAAAACAATGGAAAACAATGCACAACAAGGCATAACAATGAACAACAATGCACAACAATGTACAGCAAGGAAGCAAAATCAACACGCATTAATGCACACGGTTGTTTCATCGAAAACAAATATATATCAATTTACATTCAGTCCAACCCTAACTTTTCATACAACCACACACCGATTAGCAAAAACCCCGAACCTTAAGGACACAATCTGTATACCCTCTGCGATGACGAGCAGAATAACGCTGGCCCAACTTGCGCAGCCGACAGATGGCCTCACAACGACCGCCACCAGCTGAGGAGTCAAAAGGATCAGTGGCCAATTAGAACAACTCAAGCACAGAAATTGATAGTGATTGGGTGGTGCAGTTAACCCATTATAATAATAATAATAATAATAATAATAAAATCTTTATTGGCAACCAACATGGGCATAGTTTTACAATTGAGACATCTTATTTTAGGGTTACAGTCAGAACAAAGTTATAAAATTACCGCACTCAACTAAGAACAAGTTACGGCATACAACTCTATCCTGCCTATGCGTATAGTAATTCTCTCCATCGCCTTAACAATGACGAGGCAGCGAGCGCATCACCAGAGCAGATTGCAACGAGGATTTCATTTGTGGAGTTCATAACTCGAGTCATAAGGCTGTGTGTCGCTTT